>JAGDYQ010000017.1:7721016-7819807 GCA_021962125.1 Bulinus truncatus | reverse complement strand
TATATCTCTATACTTATAAGAGGCATTTGTTATCTGTCTGTCTGTCTGTCTGTTCCCTTATAACTCAAGATCCAGACAAACAAATAACGTGAAATTTGTTACACATACACATAATTACATGGGGAAGGTTATAGGACAGGTTTCGTTTCATATCGATGGGTAGTTTAATTGTAATTAATTTTTTTTTATTTTAGTATTTTACTATATTAAAGTAATCTCGACGGCGCCATACATAAAATTCCTCTGTGACGTCATTTCCCTATGATCGAATAGAACTTGCGCGCTGGTGCTGTATTGTGCCTTTGTGATGCAAAGAATTGTTGATGTTTTTTCATGCTCTCTGATGTGTACAGTTTGAGGAAGGTAAAGGAATGAAGAAGGATTTTAGAAGAAGTGTGAAACCATAATAATAAGTATATATATATACATAGAGACAGGGGGGAGGGAGAGAGAGAGATAAAGAGAGAGAGAGGGGGCAGGGGGGAGAGAGAGGAAAGGAGGGAGGGGGAGAGAGAGGAGGAAGGGGGTGGACAGGGGGGAGAAAAGGAGAGGGAGATAAAAAGTGAGGGGGGCAGGGTGGGAGAGAGAGAGGTAGAGAGGGGGAGGGAAGGAGAGGATGGGAGGAAAAGAGAAAGACGGGGCAGGGAGGGAGAGAAAGGGAAGGAGGGGGGAGAGAGGGACGGAGAGAGATTTGAGAGAGGGAGAAAGGAGGGAGGGAGAGAGGATGGGAGGGAGTGAGAGATAAAGAGAGAGAGGGGGCAGGGAGGGAGAGAGGGGGAGGAGGAAGGTGGAGAGAGGGGGGACGGGGGTGAGAGAAGAAGGGAGGGAGAGTTAGAGAGGGAGGGAGGGAGGGAAAGAGAAAGGGAGAGAGGGGGAAGGGAGAAAACAAAAGGTAAACAGAAAACCTTATTTTAAACCCGGGCAAAGCCGGGTACTTGCAACTAGTATATATATATATATGTGTGTGTGTGTTTTAGTATTATATAGTATTATTAGACCCTAATGTCCAGTAACAATACATTCTAAGGGACTTGTAGGCCTCCCTACAATTAGATGCATAATTATATAGGTATGTTATATAGGTCTATATATATATATATGTTTATATATAATTATGTATCCATTAAAGCAAAGGGGAGTCATACAAGTCCTTTAAAATACACTGTTACTGGACATTGGGTTCTAATAATACCAACACAGAAACCCTTGCATAGAGTGTTATCTTTTGGATTTCACATTCAGTAGCATTTTCGGCCCCGACCTCTCATTGACTTGTTATTAGCTAATTTTTTTTTTTCAAACCACTATTTATGATTTTTAATGTCTGTAATAAAAACGGCAATGTAATTCTCTAGAATAGGAATAGAGAAAATGCTATGTTGCTCTATATGATTTTTTATGGACCAAAAAACTAATTCGAAGCCTGGATGATTTGGGTTCTGAACGATTTCCTTTCGCAATAATGTCGGATTTTGAGGTATCCCTGTAGCTAAGCATAATGCTACTTCGCTCGGGTGGATCTACCTAGGGTAGATCGCACCGCCGATTAACACCACACCTTTCAGTAGGTACAGTGTATTGACTAGCGTTCTTGTTGCCCGGGGTAGAATAAAAAAAATAAAAAAAGCCTGCCTCATTCATATACTAGAAAGTATTCAAGTGTTGAAAATGTCGCCCCCCCCCCTCAACCCCACACCCGTCTATTTACGCCACTGAAAATACCTTCTTGAATATGTCCATGACAGAAGTGAATATAAACATTAAGAGACAAAATAAATATTTTAGCAACTAAATGAAATCTTAAAAAAAGAACATTTTTTATCCACTACATGGTATTATATGCATTTTTATTTTCATTTAGCTTTGAAAACTTATAGTAACCCGTCTACTACTTCATTGGAAGATAACTTCGGCTCTAGATGTTATGCCAAGTTTAGCCAGGTATCAAGTGTTGACAAATACACATCTGTACACAGAAGTGTCCACTTGAAGCTGGTTCAGTGTCCCATATCTCCCCCCACCTCTCCCCCACACCCGGGACCGTTATTATCTCCGCCTCTGGACGTGAGAGTTATCCTTATACACACAACGGTAAATAGTTCTATGGAAAAAGGAATGGAGAAGTTGCCTGCCCCCTCCCCCACTCTGAACGATATTACAAAATATTTAAAACACATAAACACATACACATATACTAGCATATAAGGTCAGACGTAACAGGGTGAACAGAACTGTGAGATAAGACAAACACAAATTATTCGTTCTAATTTATTGTTCTTAACATTAGCGCCGTGACCATTGGGATATTCAAGAGTACAACTGACCGTGCTGATAGTAGACTAAAGCATGTTTGTTATGCCTTGTGTTAATTCACTCCGCTGTCCTGACATATAAAAAGCGGAAAATATCGGGCTTTCGTTTCAAAAATTTAAATTAGTGGTATCAGTTGATTGGAGGATAGGCTGAAAAAAAATGTTTTGTTTTCATTTATTAAAATGTGTTCAAATGGTTATTTTGCTGATTTTATGTTAAAATAACAGGTAGGCTGAAATTGCAATCTGATTGGTTATTTTATTTTTCTCCTGATTTATCCCATGTCTTTTGCTCTCATGGCCCTACACCTGTTTAGGATCTATCTATCTATCTATCTATCTATCTATCTATCTATCTATCTATCTATCTATCTATCTATCTATCTATCTATCTATCTATCTATCTATCTATCTATCTATCTATCTATCTATCTATCTATCTATCTGTCTGTCTGTCTGTCTGTCTGTCTGAATGTATGTCTGAATGACTGCCTGTCTGTCTGTCGGTCGGTCGGTCGGTCTGTACGTCCGTCCGCCCGTCCGTCCGACTGTCTGTCTGTCTGTCTGTCTGTATGTCCGTCCGTCTGTCTGTCCGTGTCCATCCACTCGTCTATCTGACCGTGTATTTGCGTAACTTTAATGTCATGTTTAATGAGTTGAATATTAAAACAAATTGAACTATTTCTTTTCTTCCAGACACAGCCTACTATGTACAAACCTGTTCACCCTATTGCATCATCCCTTTATGCAACTGTTAATCATCATGACTTCTTCTCAGGTGCGGATTTAAGGAAGGGCGCTATAGGCACGCGCCCAGAACCCCCCCCCCCCAATATTTAGGGGCTACCACAATTTAAACCTTGTCTTTTTCTACAGAGGCCCAACATTTTCTTCCGCGCACGGGGTCTCAACTGACATATAAGTCTGCCCCCCCCCCTGCTTCTACTATGCAAAAACAAAAAAATCTTTTATGAAACCTAAAGATTTGGGGAATTCAGAACGTATGATGACTAAGTGGCTAACACAAATAAGCCTATCATTCGCTCTTTGGCAGGGTTAAGGGGGGGGTGGGGGTGGGAGGGCTTTAGGGTGCAGCGAGAGTCATTTATGCGTATCTCTCATCTCCCCAACCACGAGACTTTTTTGTACCCCGCCCCTTTCCTTTCCTTCCCTCACCGGCTCACATTTGGAAATTGTATGCATGTATGTCTGTCTGTGGCGACTTTCTTCTGACAATATGTTCGAATTGCCCCCCCCCCCATCCTCTCTCAGCTCGCGCCGGCCCTGGCCATAATATGATAGTAGACCTATGATAAGCAGAAGGTCTACATTTATAAAGAGGACCTCATAAGCAGACGTCGATGGGTTTGTTTATCGCCCCCCCCCCCCGACTATCAAACATTGGATGCTAGCGTTTCGTTGTTTTTTGTTTTTTTTTTTAAATCAAATACCGTTTTAATTGTTACTGTTTTTGACTCAGAGTTGACCACAGATTAGATATTAATGTATAATTTGTGGAGTTTACTTAAGTAATTGCTTTGTTTACGTGTGCACATGTATGCGTGCTAGCCCGTAGCGTGCTGGGGGGGGTGCCCCCTGCGTTTTGTCTGCCCCCTGCATATTTGTTCTACTTAGTAAAATTATTACCTGCCCCCCCTCTTGCTATTGCATGGCCCCTGCTGTAGAATGCCTGGCCCCAGCTGTAGAATTTTCACGCTACGGGGCTGTATGCGTGTTTGTGTTTTAAACCAGCATGTATAAATGGTCTATATGTGATTCGTTTATCTAGCTCTGCAATGATACAACTTGACAAGGTACTAAGGGTGCCTCTGCACTAATGGTCTGTGTACCACCGGTTGGTGACCACTGCTTTATAACAACGTTCATCTGCAGAAATCTGCCCCCCCCCCTCGAACAGTTTTCCCCTTCAATTAAGAACTTCACTAAATTATTCAGTATTTTTTTTTTCTGCCATCAATTAGTCTTGTTGAAATATATAAAGTTTCGACATTGATCTATTTTTTTTAGACTGGCCTAAGAATGGCAACGAATGTGTTACAAAACAATAGTGAATCTTCCAAGGTTTTCTGCATTGACAATATTTGGGTAATTATGATTATAACCACTTATTATAATTACAGTATATACTAACCAACTAATTTTATTTTGGCCAGGCGCTCAAATGAAAATTAAAAACGGTAGATTGTTTTCGAAAGAAAAAAAAAGAAGATAATTTAACCACAATGTGGAATTAGAAAAAACCCTCATATTTGACATTTTAAATAAGATACGTTTTTTTAAAAAATTCAAAATAATTATAATATAAATATTCCTTTATTTCTCTGTTGGGTAGGTGCTTATTATTAGAACAAGGAATGCTACGTTCAAATTCCCAGTTATCAATAATTATTTGTTTATTGCTTTCAGGACACAGATCTTTTGGTATCTTCAGCATGGCCAAGGTTTACATCGTGTTTTCAAAATACAGTTCTTCTATATGTCCCATTTGCTTTCTTTTGGCTTCCACTGCCATTCTATGTGTGCAGTCTAGTTTCAAAAAGAAACCGCCCATTAGCTTTGTCTTGTCTCAGCGTTATCAAAATGGTAATTTTTTTTAAAAATGATTTTATCAATGTGATCAATATTATCTATATAATTATTATATTAATTTATTAAACATGGAGATGTTAAAATTGAAACCCGTTGCCGTTGGATGTATTGTAGGCCTATGCACTGAGCTCTAATCAAACTCAGTGGTTGTAAGTGATTGGGGCTTACTAGCCAGGGCTGTCCATTACTGAAAGTATTAGTTTTATTTAATTTAGATAAATTGAGGAACACTCTAAGCCCAGGGATTGGCAACAGTTCTTAACCAGTTAAATCTTACATGCATTCTTCGACTTAACACTCTGACCTTATCCTTTGTAATGAATACTATTTTATACCATGTCCATGAGGTATTTAAAAGCTACTTTTCTCCACACAGTTCATAGCACACTCAATAAGTCCTGACTGGTGGTATTTTTAATTGATTCCTAAATTAAACATTTCCTCTGTGATAACATTTTCATCTATTCCAGGGATGTATATACGTAACTGAACTATGTCTTAGACATTCACCAAAGCATACCAAACATACATTTCTGTTTGAAGTTTTATTGTTCTTTCACAGACTCATTTGACACCTTAGAAAAGTAAATGAGACCAGGCACTCAATTTAATCCTTCCATTGAACTTCAATAACATCTGTAGTTGGTATTTTTCTCCTGCTTTTCAGCTGTCATAGACCCCCCAGAGTTTAGTAAAAATGTCCACAATAACTATCGTGGGATTTAAACTATAATTATCTATCATGTTTTTGCCTTAGTATGTTTAAGTTATTCTGTGAGGTCCTTTTTACTTCATTGATTAGAACTTCTCTATGTTTCCACTCTGCTAGGGGTTCCATTGGCTACCAATGCACATATATGTGTATCAGATATCGCCCAGAAGTATTCTCTATTACAAGTCTTTCACACCCCCCCCCCACAAACATACAATTACTTGATCAATCCAGGTGTTAAAATGACAACGGTCAGAGGATGGTTATGTGGTAAAGTGATTAACTGTTGACCTGAGGATCAAAGATTCGACGCCCAATGAGAACCATGTCTCCCTTGGTGCCTGCATGGTCATGGCTCTGTCGGATATGGTGGGGGATGAAAGAAGGTCACTACAAAAAAACAATCCCTTAATGGTTTGTAGGATCTTATATATAGAGATAAACATCTCATTCTTACAGGGACTTCACAGATTTTAAAGGCTTCCCCCCCACAACTGAGGGATTTCTAACCCCCATATTATAAATCAGTTTATTTGACACTGTTTTGGTCTTTCGCCATTCACATTTTTTCCTACATTCACCATGTTTCTTGTTGTTTTTTTTTTTAAATTTTACATGCTTAATAATTTTGAATGTTACATTTCCTATAAAAAATCAATGTGAATATTATTGTAGTTGTGACATAGATCTAATTGTTTTTACAATTTCTACCAAATTCTTCCACAGGCCATAGAAAACACTGTTGAGGGTAGTATGTTCCCCCCCCCCCCCTCTTATAAACATTTTTTTTTGTCTACTTTTCAGTTCTTGGCAACTGCTCTCAGTTTGTTGAGTCTCATCATTATCATTGAAGATTTCAGTAATGATTACACATCTTCACCTGTTCCTACATCACAGTACACTTCCAATGGAATTAGAGTCATTTCTTATGTAAGCTGATATATTTATTAGCTCACATTCATTTACTGAGACAATCCCAATAATCAGCAAATATTAAATTCTGGTTTATAAGACAAAAGTGATGTCAAACCTATTCTGCTATTTTCAACATTTGTGCACCTTTCAAACACTCTATTTTTAATAAATTCAAAATAATGATGTCATCAATACTCCCTAAGGAAGACTTTTCCATGGTCAAATTGAAATCAATGTTTACTGTGTAATGAACTACAGGTACTTCATAAGTTATCCGTGTCTTTGAAAATTGTAAATAAACATAGCTGCATCAATTCATATTTAAAATTGCACATATTGTTTAAAGTGAGTAGAATTTCTGTATAAAATTGTTTAAGTTTGTATTTTTTCCTGAAGAGCTTTTGGATATACATGTATATGTATTAAAGGTTTTTGTTGTGTAATAACCAAATGCATTGGGCATAGAAAATGCAGACAGATACACGGGAAGTGGGTTTGGCATTTTATGTATTTGATATTTCTTTTGTTATTACAAGAGTAATTTAGAACAGCTTAAAGCTTAAATTAAAGGTCTGTGTATGATAGAAAAAAGTTCTTTCCAAATCAGTCTCAGATGTTGTAATATGGAAATTTTTTATTTTTATTTGTTCAAGGTAGCAGTTGCATTACTGATTCACTTGGAAAGAAGATGTCACGTGACAACATCTGGACTTTTTTTTTTATTTTGGCTGATTCTTGTCCTTTGCGATGTGGTGCCTTTGTATTCAAAGATAATACTACAGGTTTGTGGATATTGACTAAATTAAAATGGAAATTTTTAAAATGCTTACATTAGGAGCTTAATGTCTTTTTTTTTTTATATATGTTCTGAAAACTGCTTGTTAATGTGAGAAAGGAAGATTTTCTAAATGAATAAAAAAAACATAACCTGAAAAAAATAAGCTGCCTCATTTATTACAGTGTTTCTCTAAATGAGACAGTTATGCAACAAAATTATTTTTTTTGTCCCTTTCTAAATAAATTCAGCAAGATGGTTAGTTCAAGAAAATCTTAATTTTTTTATATTCAAAAGATTGAAAATGTCTTGTCACACTATTTTAAAGCTCAAAATGGTACTAATTTTTAGCAATGAGAAATTCACACATGAATATAACTAATTGAAAGATAATTTCTATTTTTATTTTAAATATGCAGGAATATGAACAGTCTCTCATGAAGTTTGCTTTGTTTTCACTTACCTATGTAATGGAGTTGTTACAGCTCGTTTTGAATTGTTTTGTTGATTCATCTGGAGTTGAGGCCTATCATGCTGTGAGTATCCAAGCAAATTTTCCCTTTGGATTTGCTTTTGATGGTTAAAATAAATATTCCTAAAAAAATGTGTTTTTGATTGTGATTAAAATTTTTTTTCCCAGTGTCACTATAATTCTTTATTATGAAAGCAGTTATTTCATTTGTATAAAAAAAAAGCTGAAATATCATTTGAAATGTATTTGCTCATTAGAAAACAAGTCCAGAAGTCGTATCATCATTTCCTAGTCAAGTTTTTTACTGGTGGGTCACAAAGTAAGTTAGAGTAATTGAATTTTCACCCACCATGTTTGTATTATTTGTTAATTTAAAAAAAAAAGAGAAATCTGTGTAACTCCTATACAGTATCATCTTCATGTTAAAGTAAATATATTTTGAATTCCATCTATTTATTTAAACACAGAACAGTTTATCAGGGCTGGCGGAGAGATTTACAAGAAGACGACTTATTTAATTTAAACCCTAGAGATGAAAGCGACACACTCATCCCTATATTTGAAAAATTGTGGACAAATGAAATAGTGCGTTTCAAACGAAAAAAGTAAGTCTCATAGTTACCTAAGTAATTTAAATATGCCAGCAGAGGTTCTCCAGATAATGTTTTTAAGGGGGTATTTCATTATTCATTTCTGGGTTTTTTTTTAATGCTCACGTTTTATTCTTAATTGCAGAACTAGTTGCAATATATTCTACAACTGCTAAAATCTGAAATTTTGGTTTTCAAAAATTTAATATAATGACAGTGGCTTGTATACTTGTACACAAATTGAGTATTATGTATTACAGAGATAGTTTCAACATAGGGGTTTTATTCTGATATATTTTGCAAGTTGTTTAATTGAATAATGGTTAATTGAATTTATAATGTCAGTGCTCTTTTTCATAAAAAAAACAAATTAAACTTCTAAAAATATTTTAGAGATATTTCAATTATAATAGTAACAAAAATAAATGCCCATCAGGTAGATATTGTTTTGCCGTTATGTTAACATCAATTTTCGCTTTGAAAAAAAAATGTCAACAGGAATGCTCAGAAGAGAAATCGAGACAATCTTTTAAGTTATGCTATGTCTGACTATTCATATTCTTACGAGAATGTGAATGAAAAATCTCGACTTCTCTCCAATGGTGGTGTTTACCAGAATGGCACCAGTAACAAAACTCAAAACGAAGAACACACAGCAGAGCATACAAAAAAAGAGGTAAATTCAGCAAAAATATTTTCATCAACAAGCGCCCAATATTTAGTCAAATTCTATTAGACCAAGTTGAACATTATTTGGGTCATTAGACCAAGTTGAACATTTTGGCAGCATGATACAAAAATGATTAAATAAAGATAATGCAGCCATGTATGATTACAGCCGAAGCCTTCACTTCTCAAAGTCTTGGGACAAATGGTTGCGACACCACTTTTGATTGGTCTTGTTCAGAAAGTCATTTCTGATATATTTCTCATGCTAAGTCCTATACTTTTAAGGTAGTTAGCTTGAACTATTTTATTAGAACCAGTGTAACATTAGAATTAATATATCATGATAAGATGTTAAGAGCGTAAATTAAAGTTTGAAGATAATAATGATAAATCAATTTGAAAAAAAAAAACCCTAATAAAATTTTGACATGATCTATGTTTATTTTCATTGTTTTATTCCGAATTCTCTTTTTAGCCTACTGATCAGTTATGCTGAGAATAAAGACACAGATTTTGTCTGGAAAGGCTATGCTCTTGGTGTTCTGCTCTTTCTGACTCAAATGGCAAAGTCAGTTCTCTTTAACTTTAGTTTCTGGATGTCTCAGATTGTTGGGATGCAAATGAAAACCACATTGGTGGCAGCTATCTACAAGAAGGTAAGATTTATTATATTAAACTTATGTTAAGTCTTGGTGCAATGGAACGAAAATGGATTATCATGGCAGATAATTAAATTAATAAAGGCAATCTGAAAAATTGATAGATAATACAAGAGCAGGAAAATGATGTCAAAAAATTCTGTGATAGATGGATAAGCTAAAAAAAAACTATTTTTTTTTTTAAGAATTCCTTTTTATTTATACTTTTCTACCTTTAGTATACGTGTAAGAATATGTCAGGTTTTTTTAAATGGTTGCTGTTTCATTATGGCATTTAAATTCCAAATATGTTATTTGATTCGTGAGCCCAGGCAGAACTAATGGACCAAATTTATTCCTTGACATGATTCCTGATAACCAATTTTTATATATATATATTATGCCTGCTGGTGATGTGCTTTGTACTAAAAGTGTGACACCATTTTTTAAATTTGAAACAATGTCTATGATTGGTTTGCATTTGTGGGAATGGCTGATTTAAAAATGAGATGAATGATAATGAGTTCCATGGTCCTTAGTTTTATTTTTCAAAACTTGTGAAGAGATTTTGTTTTTTCACCTAGTTTTCTTATTTAACTTCTTGGTCTTACTTTATTTGACATTGCTAGGGTTCAAAGCCCTGGTCCAATAAGTGTTCCTAAATCCACCAAGTTTAAAGATGGATACCGGACATTATTTGGGAAAAGTAATGGCAGTTGGGCTTTTGTATTAGATACGGGAATCTCCATTACTTGCTTTTTTTTCACACACACACTTTGAAGGGAAACTTCAGAAACTGAAATATACTTTGTTTAGTTATACCCTATCAAAATATTTTTTCTCAGTTGAGAAACACTGTAAAGGTAAAACATGGCTAATATCATTGACACATTAACTTAAGCACTTCTCTTATTCCGACATACTTAGGCTTTGACCATGAACAGTGAATCTAAGAAAGACTCAACTGCTGGAGAGATTGTCAACCTCATGTCGGTGGATTGCCAGAGAGTTCAGGATGTGATGAACTTTTTCTTCTTTGCTTGGACAACTCCATTACAGGTCTGCTATCTCCACAAAAAAAATGTATAATAACTAAAATATTTATTGGAAACAGAAAGGTCTGTGTTTCAAGAGTCAAAAAGATGTATTAACAAATAATAATACCAAACCTGAAATTTGTATTACAGAACAGATACAGGTCAAGATGATTTCTCACCTGTGCTTTTTTTTTAATGTAAACGTACTTAGGTACATTATATCAATTGTGAAATGTTTAGGTGTAATGGCATACTGCACAGTCCTCTCTTAACCTGACAACTCCACTTTCCCACAGAATATTTTTTTTTTTAATTTAGATCTTGGAATGGATGGTTGTGAAGTGTAGGCACTGACTGTCAATCTGAGGGTCCTGGGTTTCATCCTTAATAAGAGACAGGACTTTTATCAGGTCCTTGTGCAAGTTCCCAAGTTCACCCAGCTTTAAAACGGGTACATGACATTAGTTCACCACCATTGCCATTGCACTTCTCATAGTTGGGATGAAAGAAGGGCACCATAAAATAATATGTTTCATTATTGGTCAATAGGATCTAAAGAGAAATGAGTCTCATTCGTTAAGGGACTTTACAAAAAGAAATAATTTTATATCAGTGTTTTCTTGATATATATTCCAATTTTGCTTAACATTCCTTGAATAAGGTAATTAAAATATGTTATCATTTTATACGTTTCTCTGATCAACCATCTTTAACTAAGTCCTTTTTAGAGCACAATGCTCATGTTGAGTTTCACAAGTGTCACCATTAAATCCGCTGTGGCTTTAATAATTACTCTTTTTATTCATTCACCCAATAAGCTAACATTGGGCAAACATTTAGTGATTAACAAGTTGATTTTGAACTATTTAGGTTGTGATTGCCATAGCTGTTCTGTACAGCTATATTGGTGTTTCAGTGTTTGCTGGTCTAGCTGTGCTGCTGCTGACTGTCCCTTTGAACTCCTATGTTGCCGCCAAGCAGCAGGAGCTTCAAGTTGAGAATCTCAAGCACAAGGATGCTCGGCTTCGGTTGACCAACGAAGCTCTCTGTGGAATGAAGGTAAACAATTTTTTTTTACATACGTCACTTGCTAAAGTTGAAAGTATTTTCTTTTGTGTATTTTTAATGACGCTGTTGGATTAAGTAAATGTTATATAAATAATTAATCTTTAAAATTTTACAGTACAAAATATTAAGGTATGATTTGTACAAACTTGTAAAGTGAAAGATTAGAAGTAATAAATTTGTAATGCTATTTTTAATAATATAACAATGATAATTTTTTTTTTTACTTATTTGAAAAAAAAAATACTTTCTCAAAAATTCATTTACTAAAAATTTTATTATAACTGTGTGATTTGTTTTATTTTATTTTTATTCAGTCCTTATATTATCTTGAGCCATGTTTACATAATTAGGTGTTCTGACATTGTCACAGGTCCTGAAACTGTATGCTTGGGAACCACCCTTCCACAGAAAGATCTCAGACATTCGCAGCAATGAAACTGGAATACTTCTGAAAATAGCTTACCTAAATGTTCTGATAAGTGTTTGTTTCAATGCAGCCCCATACCTAGTAAGCCGATATTTTATCTATCACTTCTTATCTATAGCTAATGATAATTACACAACTTTTGTTTTAATAGAACACACAACTCTTTTTGCTGGAAGTTTTATTTGAAGTTTTCTTTTGAAATTTTACAAGAGCTCGTTAACAATTTGATTTATGGAATGCAGACAGTACTTGTACTTTTCTCCCTGTATACTCTTCAATTAAAGAAAAAGAAGCTGATATTTTTTTTTAATCATTCCTAATCTATGCCCTTTGTCTCCCAGATCATGTTGGCAACATTCGCAGTCTATGTGAACATATCAGATGAGAATCACCTGGATGCTAACAGAGCTTTTGTAGCTCTCAGTTTTTTTAACCTGCTACGAGTTCCACTTGGTTTGCTCTCTACCATTATCTCAATGAGTGTACAGGTAAAAAAAAAAAAAATTAGTTAGTTACAGTTGAACTGTACCGAGTCTCAGGTAGGGGGTGGTGAAACCGGCTCATTCAGTGTGGGATAAGTTCATATCGATACCGTTAAATATGAAAAAAATTGATGGGGTACTATGAAACTGTCTGGGTTACTTTATAAATTTGGGAACACTGGAACTTTTTTTTTACGCTTGCAAAATATTCTAAAAAATTAACTTGGATCCCTTACCATTTAACTAATATTGCAGAGCAGTATAAGAAAAAAAACAATATTTTAAATAGTGAACTGTACACTTTTTTAAAATTAATTAATTCATACCCATATTTAATAAATATGCTCCAATTCAGTCAGATTTACTAGAAAAAAATTACTAATTTTGTTAGAATTTATGTAAAAAAAAATTTTTTTTTAATAATTTTGTTAATATAGGCCAATAAATATTTTTTTTTCAATGTATTTTTTGTATAAAGCTTTTCAGATGAATTTATTAAATGAAGTTATATAGTGAATCAAAATCTTGATTTAAAAAAAAAAAATTTTTTTGTGCCTAGGCCATTGTCTCTGTAGAAAGAATTAACAGTTTCCTGTGTACAGGTGATCTAAGGCCAGACAATGTCATCAAGGACAGTCGAGCTAGTGAGTTTTTTTTATATGTCATTTTTATTGCTGTTGACTTTTATTTACAGCTTGTATCAACATATTATGGGATGTCATCTGGCTTAATATCCAATTTTAATTCATCTCTGTGTGCATTGATTATAAATAATCATACTGATATCCTTCTTTAATATGCATACTAATACAATGTATTAAAGTAAATTGACTGTTTTATTATACAGTGAAATGTCGCTATAACGAAATTGACCGGGAATCGAAATTCGTTCGTAATACTGAAAATTTGTTACAATGAAATGGGGGGGGGGGGGGGGGGCGGTTTCGACGACGTCATTTTCTATTCTTAATATGTGGATATAGTTCATTTGGGTATCAATGCAAATATATTGTGGCATTTTGCAATTTCTCCAAAGATATTTAGCTAAAAATGTTAAATTTTCTTTCCGTTTATTACTTATTAGTTTAGCTACTAATTTAGCTTTTAATTTTCGTTACTTACTGCTAACGGTCATTGAACTAAGGGGCGTAACTCATTTATTTTTGTAACAGTTATTCAACATGACTTACTCCCCTTAATTTATGAGACCCATGTGCAATGTGCCTATGACGGTTCTTATATTGTCTCATCTAGTAAACAATGAAATAATGTATATATTTATAAAAAAACATGTTTATTTTTTTAACTAGAATCAATTTTATTACAATTAGAAAAAAAAGTATATTTTTATCACAAAAAGGTCAAATAAATCACTCTTTTATTCATCCTGTATTATTAATTAAATACCGCGACCGGCAGTTCGTTAACATTATTGATTTTTTTTTTAATCCCGCGAGCGTGGTTGTTCTATGACGTATTTGCTCTTTCTTCCTCCTCCCCTTTCCCAATTTGCTAAAACTCTCATCCTCCCCCCCCCCCCCCCCCAGTTTGTTGTTACGTAATTGTGCCTGCCGTCGCTTGGCTGTCCCATGACATCTTAGCTGATTTTCTCTCCCCTTTCCCCACCTTGATAAAACTCTCCTCTCATCCCTTCCCCGTTCGTTGTTACGTAATTGTGCCCCACCCCATTTCGTCCCCCCCCCTTCCCGCTGTCCCAAGACTTGAAATTTAGAAATTTGACGAATTGAATTTTTTTTTTGGTAATAGGATAAAATTAAATATCTGCAAAACGGCTATTTTTTTCGCAATACTGAAAAAAGAAATTCATTACAAGACACTTTTTAACAGATGTTATATAAGCGATGGGGAAGGGGCGAAAAACAAATCAAATTCGCTGTACTGAATAATTCGTTACACTGACGTTTCGTAATAAGGACATTTCACTGTATCTAATTTTCTAATTAACAATTTATCTTTGCACATACAAATTTGTGAATTTTACTGACTTTTTATTTTGCTGAAAACTGCCAAGATTAACAAAAAAAATTTTTTTTTTAAAGATTTTGCTATTGAAGTGGAAAATGGTACCTTTACTTGGGACACATCATCTAGTCCAATACTGAAAAAGTAATTTTTTACTTTATTTCAATAAACCGATGTGATTTTTTTGTTTGGCGTCATTATAGGAATGATTTAAAACAGAATTTTATGTTTCCGATAATAAATACTGGTGTGAAGCTTTAAGACTTTTTTTTAAAAATTTACTAAGTATTAAACTTTAATGCTACATGATAGTACCATTGTTTAAAAAAGTGAAGACATTTTTTTTTCTCAAATCTTGCATCAACAGTATCAACATAAAAATCCCAGAAGGTAAACTTTATGCTGTTGTTGGCCCAGTGGGTAGTGGGAAAAGTTCCCTCATGTGTGCTCTGCTTGGGGAGATGGAACGTCTCACTGGCATCGCTTGTATTAAGGTAAATATCTCATTGGTGGTCTGTCAATGTGCAGTATCATGTAAATCAGAGATGGCAAACACAGGGCACTGGTGCCAATTTTTCTTGCATGCCTATACATTTTCAAAAATATTATGGATACAACCTAGTGTTAAAAAAAATCTAATTTCAAATGGCTTAACTTTGAGCAATTTAATCATATCCTTTTTGATACCTGATCTAAATCTATTTCATATCCTACATGCACTTTCATCAAGTATCGCATACATCCCATTTTTGGCAATGTAACCCAATTTTCAATTCTTTCTTGTAAAATTTAAATCATTTGAAATTTTATTTCTTTGATAGTCATAATTTTCATTTAAAGTTAAGTAACATATATCTTTCACCTATTAAGTAAAAATGTATCCAAAAATTATTTGTACCATTTCAGAGTAAAGTAGCTTATGTTCCTCAACAAGCCTGGATACAAAATGCTACTTTGAAAGATAATATTCTTTTTGGGAAACCGTTCAACAAAAGGCGTTACAAGAAAGTCATTGAAGCCTGCGCTCTGGAACGAGACCTGGAGATTTTGTCTGCTGGCGATATGACGGAAATAGGAGAAAAGGTATAGAATTGCACACAGTGTTTTACATTACTATCATATATTTCTAAAATAAAAAAATTTTTAAAAATCATATTGACAAATAAAACCCATACTTAATTTGTTTTTATATAAATGGTAGATGTCATTTGTTGATATATTAGTTATTTAGATAAATGATCAAGCATGCATTAGGTTATTTTATTTTTACTCTGATCTTTAGGGCATCAACCTCAGCGGTGGACAGAAGCAGAGGGTCAGTTTGGCTCGGGCAGTCTACAGCAATGCCGACATCTACATTTTTGATGATCCTCTTTCCGCTGTAGACTCACACGTCGGTAAACACATCTTCAACAGTGTAATTGGTCGCAAAGGGATATTAAAAGGAAAGGTAATGCTTAGAAAACAGGATCTTATAATCTCAGGTGCTTTGGGTCCAAAGAATAACATAACAGCCTGAATCTTTTGCTTTTAGTTTATGAGAAAAATAAGGATGATTATTTCAATCAAAATTTCCTTATTAAGATTAACTAGTCAAAACTTATAAAAAAAATTCTAATTCAACAATTTTTTTATAAAAATTGTTTGATAAAAAGACTTAACTTGTTTTAAATTCTGAAAGTATTCATTATTATCTATTTAAAGTGCTTTTTACATTAAGAATAAAAAAGATATTTAAAAAAATCAGATTAATTCAATACTTTGTTATTTTAACTTAGTGAAAGGGGATATACTGTTATATTTTGAAACATTTAGACCCGAGTATTGGTAACTCATGGGGCTCACTGGCTGCCTATGGTGGATTCCATTATAGTCCTGGACAATGGAGAAATTAAAGAGTCCGGAAGCTACGAAGATCTGATGGCACATAATGGAGCTTTTGCTGAATTTATAAGGACTTATTTGCTGCAAGGAGAAGAGGACAAAGAAACTAGTTTAGAAAGTGAGTGATTAATTTGTTATAATGTATTCTGTCTTGTGAATAATAATTGAGTCAATTTTTAAAAATAAAGTAGGCATCATTTTTTTGGCTTTAATAAAATTACTTTTTATTGTTCAGGGCCATTATATTAATTGTCCCCCATTCTCATCAACTTTAACTTTATAGCTTTTGTTTGCTGTAATATTTTAAATATTATATATTCTTAAAAAACATACTTTGAATACACATATTAGCTACAGCACCCCGTGTCTGGAATGATGGGGAAACTGGAACATCAGATTACACTTCAGGAGATGAAGCAGTCGGCAGACTCTCCAGAGTACCTGGCAGGTAAGTCATGCATGAATAAAGTTTCATTTAGGGCTCCACATTCTTTTAATTGGTGCTTTTTTTTTTTTATTGTACCTTTTTTTTTTTGTTTTTTTACAGACGAACAATGTCTTTGACATATGAGTCTTCACTGACCAGTTCCCTGTTCTTACATTCTCAAACTGTGATTTACGAGGAGGAAGACAGGAGAAATCCATCTTCTGGTAAATTAGTTCAAGCTGAAAAAATGGAAATAGGCAAAGTAGGTTACTTGTGTGTCATTTTTAATCTTACTTTATTGTTCTTAACTTGTACCAGTTCGAATGTTTGAATGATTCTGAAAAATGCTAATTCATGTATGTCTATTTTAGTTAATGATAAGCTTATAACCTTTTAAAACCCACTGCGAATGTAATACTTACAACAATTAGTTAGGTCCAAAATCAATTACTGCAAAACAAATTTCAAAATTGCACATCAAAATTTACAAGGAAAATTTATAATTGATTGCTTAAATTAACTAGTAGATATAATTAATAGGTAATATATTAATAATAAGCTCAGCAAAATTTTAAGCAAATTTAAAGATTCATGGGTTAAATTCTGCTTAAGCTATATAAGTGGGCAACAAACAATATCCAGTAGCTTTTATACTGCATACCCCCTTAGAGCTAACTAAATTCAAAGAAATCATCAAGACATCCTTAAAACAAACTCCAGCACTCATAAATTTTGGACAAGATCTTTTTAAGAAATTGGCGGCATTTTCTCAAGAGCCATCAGTTCTAAAATAACATCTTACCATCTTCTCCAGTCAAGTTAATAGTCCTATCAGAACTTTCATTTGGTACACCATACTATGTAAATCTTATCTATATACCATTGTCCTACCAGTACTTTTATTTGGAAAAGACATAATCTGTCTATAGACTATGCAATTCTCGTTTGTAGTGAGAAATCTACTTTTTAATAATATCCAATTAAAATGATTCATATCAGCACAATGAATTCCTTTAAAAATCATTCAAACAGTCTAGTGGCCACATGTTAAAACCAAGTATCGCACATTTTTATTAGATATCTTTTAACTTTTACCC
The DNA here is from genome assembly GCA_021962125.1 of Bulinus truncatus. Lineage (NCBI taxonomy): Eukaryota > Metazoa > Mollusca > Gastropoda > Planorbidae > Bulinus > Bulinus truncatus. Next base: position 7,801,709 of record JAGDYQ010000017.1, on the reverse strand, counting down.
TGCATAGTACATGTATTAAATATAAGCTATCAGTGTTTTGAAAAACAGATTACAGATTTCATTTTGCATTCTTTTACAGGTAAAAATGGCTGTATTCTGGACTTATGCAAAAGCAACAGGGACTTGTGCTATAATGATGTCTTTCTTGTTTTTTGTACTGTTTCAAGTGGCAAGTGCCTGGTCCAATTTTTGGCTGTCAGATTGGACTGAAGATTCATATCTGGCCAATTTGAGTCTCATTAGAACAGATCATTATAAAGAAACCAATGATTATTATCTGTATATATTTGGTGTTTTTGGCATAACACAAGGTTTGTGGCATAACTTAAAAGTTTGTAACACAAGAGTTGGAAAATTCTTAAAACAGTCACAGATTTTTTTTGATAAAGTTTTTATTTATAATATTTTTCTTTCTTTATTTTTAGTTGTTTTCCTGACAGTCCATAATGTCTTGTACTGGGTCAGGATGGTGGTGGCTGCTAAGAGGTTACACTTTGGAATGCTAACATCTATAGTCAGATCACCAATGTCTTTCTTTGACACCACACCTTTAGGGAGGATTATGAACAGATTCTCTAGGGACATTGAGGTAATAGGTTCCCTTCAAAGCTATTTATTTTACCCACACAGGTAAATAATTGGATTTTTAAAAGTTTTCCTAAATACATTTATATGTTGTAAAAGTAAAGACCTAACGGGCCATCGGGGCAGATGAAGTGTAGAATTCATCTGTTTCTATAACCTGGGCGTACAAAGGGATTGTGTGGTTAGCACAACGCCCAGCCGCCTTTACTTCCCCAACAAAAGTCAGCTACCCATTTAAAGTGGGTGGACTTGTGGGACAACTTTGCCTCGAATAGCACCTGGAAAAATTCCATGGGTCTCACCAGTGATCGAACCCAGGACTCTCAGGTCGATAGTCAAGTATGTACACCACTCGGCCATCCGTCCCGCTTTATTTGTTGTACATGTTTTTTTATGAAGTTGATGGTGCATTTTATCTCAAGACAATCTAAGAACCTGCTGTTTGAAGTAGTAATTCAGATATCTTCTATACATTGTTCATAAATTGTAAAAAGTAAAGTTCCTGTAACCACTAGGAGCTCATTGGGGCAGATGAAGTGTAGAATTCATCTGTTTCAGCAACCACGGCATATTGAGGGATTCTGTGGCTAGCTGCCTTTACTCCCACAGCTTAAAGTCAGGTACCCATTGAAAGCTGGGCTGGCTTGGGGACTTTTACCAGGACTAGAAAAAATTCCAAGGTTCTCACTGAAGTTGGAACCTGGGACCCCTCCGGTCGACAGTCGAGGGTAAAATAACACCCGACGACCACTAGTCGCACTTATAAGTTACTTTTTTTTTGGGTCGGGCTAATTCCATTAATTTTTTTTATGGCTGTTCCACCATAAATGATTTTTGTTTGTTTCTGGCCTACACACAGGTAGTTGATAATAATCTTCCCATCATCATCCGAGACTACCTGTCAACACTGTTCACCTGCATAATGACTCTGATCATCATCTCAATGAACACACCTTTGTTTCTGACCTTGGTCTTCCCCATCATGATCATGTACTACTTCATCCAGGTAATAGTCGCAGTAGAAGTAAAAAAAAATTTCTTTGTGTCAACTACCATTAGTTTACCACTATTTACCACCTTAGATTTCTGTAAATGGGGAATAACTCTAATAGTTAAACTCAAACTAATATTTAAAAAAAACAAACAAACAAAAAAAAAACTACTTATTTCTGAGTTAATGAATTTCACTAAAGTTTATTTCGACTGATTAAAAAAAAAATTAACTTTTATCTGATAAAGGAATATTTTTTTTTTAATTTATTATATGTAGAAAGGAAAAATCTTATCAGTGGACTTTTTATGAAAAATCGACTGAAAGTGCAATTATTAGCAAACTAGTTTTAATCTTAATACATGTATTTGTAAATCTTAGTATTTTTTCTTGAATGATAGTTATCCCTGAACATTTTCATAAATGTGATTCCTCTTTTTAAAATTTTTTTGATGTAACTATTGTATTCTATTTTGAGCGTTGTTTTTCTTTGGGTCTGTATTTTTTATACTTATAATTTTTGTTGCCTGGAGAGCTGATTAAATTTATTTTCCTATTGGTTAAATTTTTATGGCATTGGAGCAAAAATTCAATAAAATGTGTTTCTAAAAAAAAATACATTGTCAACGTATTTATTATTCCATTATGAGTAACAGTGGTCAGCCTCTATGTGAAATTGTCTATATAACTGTCATAGTTTTTTTCATTTGTCAATTTTCTTTTTCTTATAATTTGTCTTACAGAAGTCGCTCCTAGCTCACAATCTTTTAAGCTCATAGTTGGTGCGTTACTTTTGAAATCTCATTTAAATGTACAACTCTTCAAAATATTTCTCAGAACTTCTACATACCAACATCCAGGCAGCTGAAGCGTATTGAATCTGTGACACGATCCCCCATCTACACACATTTCAGTGAGACAATATCAGGAGGGCCAACAATCCGAGCTTATGATGCGTCTGCCAGATTTATCAAAGAATCCAAAACAAGAGTGGACAAAAACCAGTCATATTATTATATCAGTCTGGCAGCTAACAGGTCCTTTCCAAGTTTTATTATTATCTGTGTTGCCAAATTAGTGGGTTTCCCATCAGTTTGGATGTTTTTTTAGCTCACCCTCGGGTTGACATGTTTTAGGTGTTTTCAACACATACAATATTAAATTAAAAGTAAATTTTGACATTTTTTTTGTTACATTATATTAATCAGGTGGTTTTTTTTTACTGTGTTTTCCATTTAGTTTTGGCAGTTTTCATTTAAAACATCTGGCAACTCTGATCATTATGCTTCTCCACAGTGTAGCACCCTAGTTTCAGATTTTGAAATTGACTTATAAAACTGAGTAATAGTGAATATTAGATTTGTTAAGTACATTTTTGAAAGTATTAGTTTTATAAAAAAAAATATTATTCTGATACATGTGTAGGCCATATTATTCCAATAAAAGCAATGGGAAAAAAAACATTAACAGTGACATTCATTTAAAATTGCTCAGGTGGCTGGGAATGAGTCTGGAACTCCTGGCTAACATCATCATCCTGGGATCTGCCATATTTGCTGTTGTGACTCCTGGGATTAATGGAGGTGCTGTCGGATTGTCTGTCTCTTATGCTATTCAGGTGAAGCTCATTACTAATGAAATAAGCTTTCACATTTGATTTTTTTTTTCAGGGCAGGTTATTTTTTTACTGTTAATTGAATCCTGAGTTAAATGTTAATTGAATCTTGAGTTAAAACTGAAAGTTTTTTAAAGTTACTAAAAAATTATTAGTTTTTTTTTTTTCGCTCTAAAAATTTTAATTTCTTTATCATTAAAGAAAATTGGATGTATGGCACGTGTGAATTTATAAAAAGTTCCCTTCTTAGCCCTAACGGGCCTTCAGGGCAGATGAAGTGTAGAATTTATCTGTTTCTATAACCTCGACATATGAAGGGATTGTGTGGTTAGCACAACGCCCAGCCGCCTTTACTTCCCCAACTTAAAGTCTGGTACCCATTTAAAGCTGGGTGGACTTGTGGAACGACTTTGCACCAAATTTCACCTGGAAAAATTCCATGGGCCTCACCGAGGATCAAACCCAGGACTCTCAGGTCGACAGTCGAGTATCTACACCACTCGGCCATTCGTCCCACTTGTGAATTTATGCTGTCTTCTAATTATCATTTTAAGTAGATTGAAAACTTTTTTTTTTTATATTTTTTTATTTATTGATGTGACTGTTATCAGGTGTCAAGCAACTTGGTTTGGATGGTGAGACAAATGAGTGACCTGGAAACAAACATTGTGTCTGTGGAGAGATTGAAGGAATATTCAGAGTTACCTTCCGAGGTTAGCCCCCTTTTTTTTTTAATAAGATAAATTGTTTTAATTAGTTCCTCACACAGACTTTAGACTTTCAGCCTTAATTCATAAATATTGTTGGTATAAACAAGAAAAGAATTTAAAACAAATAAATTTTTGTGTAATTATTTCTCTGATCGTTTCAAAACAAATTATAATAAATAGCAGAAAGGATCAGCATATTATTAAATATTTATATTTGAATATTTAGGCTGATTGGATTATACCCCAGCGACGACCTGTTCCTGGCTGGCCACTGGAAGGACGGGTCAAATTTTCAAATTACCAAACAAGGTACAGAGAAGGACTTGATTTGGTTCTGAAAGGTATTACCTGTGAATTCAAGCCTGGAGAAAAGGTTATTATTCATTTAATATTTTTTTTTTATATAATGATGATCTTTAAGTATAATTGCATTTACTATATTTCTCCTTTCATTTTCTTGTACATTAGCTACAGTGATGTATGATTTATATACCTCATGCTTTAGTAACAAGCACGAAGTCCAGTCTGTTTTATTGAGGCATTGTTTGGTGAATGTCATTACATGGTCACCCAGCACTTTGAGCAGCATGCGTTTAAGATCATTATTGTAATTTTGTAGAACTTTTTGTAAATGCATTTATAATAAAAGAAATGAATTTTAGTTTATTCATTTGTAAAAGTAATATTTTTAAGTGTACACATTGCCATTCTCTTTTTGGGGGAACAGATTGGGATAGTTGGAAGAACAGGTGCCGGTAAGTCATCTTTGGCCTTAGCCTTGTTTCGCCTGATTGAAGCCGTTGAAGGTAGCATCAGTGTGGATGGCATCAGAATCTCTGACATCGGCCTTCATGATGTCAGATCTCGCCTGACCATCTTACCACAGGTGATCTTTCTTGCACAAGTTAAATGGCATTTGGGAATGTGTTGCAATGGGAAATAATCATATTAATTGTCGTGATATTTATTTTGAGAGAACGAATGCTGTAATCTAAGTACTCAATTAGCAGTACTATTTTCTTTGCCAACACATTTTAATTAAAAAAAAAATTATTACCAATTTATCAGGACCCTGTGTTGTTTTTTGGAACTCTCCGCATGAATTTGGATCCCATCGATGAATATGATGACAGTCAGATCTGGAATGCACTGACCAGCGCTCACCTTAAAGACTTTGTGGAAAATATTTCTGAAGGGCTGGCTTACGAAGTAGGAGAAGAAGGCCAGAGCTTGAGGTTTGAATTTGTTACATTTATAGTGGTGTGACAGTTAATTGTGATGGTGTCAAGTAGAATGTTTTTTCTTGATATTATTCACAAGCTATAAAACATTGAATAAAAATGATGTTGCATATGGTATAATACTGTGAGGGTGTACATTTAATACATTCTTTAAGATTTAAATTCAATGCTAATTCAGCACACTTCTAAAGACTAAACATTTCATTTCCTAAAGACTAAAGCATTTCATTTCCTAAAAACTAAACTTTTCATTTCCTAAAGACTAAACATTTCATTTCCTAAAGACTAAACATTTCATTTCCTAAAGACTAAAGCATTTCATTTCCTAAAGACTAAACATTTCATTTCCTAAAGACTAAAGCATTTCATTTCCTAAAGACTAAACATTTCATTTCCTAAAGACTTAAGCATTTCATTTCCTAAAGACTAAACATTTAATTTCCTAAAGACTAAAACATTTTATTTCCTAAAGACTTAAGCATTTCATTTCCTAAAGACTAAACATTTCATTTCCTAAAGACTAAACATTTAATTTCCTAAAGACTAAACATTTCATTTCCTAAAGACTAAAACATTTCATTTCCTAAAGACTTAAGCATTTCATTTCCTAAAGACTAAACATTTCATTTCCTAAAGACTAAAACATTTCATTTCCTAAAGACTTAAGCATTTCATTTCCTAAAGACTAAACATTTCATTTCCTAAAGACTAAAACATTTCATTTCCTAAAGACTAAACATTTCATTTCCTAAAGACTAAAGCATTTCATTTCCTAAAGACTAAAGCATTTCATTTCCTAAAGACTAAACATTTCATTTTCTAGGTTAGATTTTTTAATGAGAAATACTAAATTTATATATAGATTCTTCTAACGTATTTGATATAAGCTAATAGAATTTGAGCAGAAAATTATACCTGATAGATAACTTCTCACACCCAAAAGGTTCGCTGAGCCATAGGGATAGGGAGTAAGTTACAACTACAATTTGCAGGCACTGAATGGTCGTGAATCGTAGATCCTCGACTGTTGACCTCAAGGTTCCACGTTCAATCATTACTGAAAGATAATGTGAAAATTCCCCCCAAATCCATCCAGCTTAAATGGGCATCTGATATTCGTTGAAGCACATGTGTTCTGCCAGACACCTATGTATGTATCTCTTATGGCTATGGTGGGGATGAAAGAAGGGCTCCACTAAAACTGTCCAATCAGTTTGTTGTTACAACAGGTGGCCTATAAAGTATGGAAACTTGATTTTCCTTTCATATAGTATTTTGTCAATACATTTCACAATTGTAGAAAAATGTGTCTTGATTTAATAAAAAAATGTTCTTCTATTTTTCCAGTGTTGGCCAGCGTCAGCTAGTCTGTCTGGCTAGGGCCCTGCTGAAGAAAACCAAAATTCTTATCCTGGACGAGGCAACTGCTGCCGTGGATATGGAGACAGACACATTGATCCAAAACACCATTCGCACAGAGTTCAGCGACTGCACCATCATCACCATCGCTCACAGACTCAACACCATCATGGATTATGACAGGCAGGCTGAGCATTCAAAGGCTTTTCTTTTTTTAAATAATTTAAAAACTTAGAAAGCTTTTTTCTAAAATAAAAATCTCACAAAATTGATAATTTTTGGTGTTAAATATTTTTTCATCTTCACTGACAACAGGATAATGGTGCTTGATGCTGGCCTTGTGAAGGAACTTGATTCCCCTAGCAACCTTCTGGCTAATCCCAGGTCCATCTTTTACTCCATGGCGAAGGAAGCTAATCTGGTGTAGTCTACATTTTTGCAGCAATATTGTGTGAATTTTTTTTTTAAGAGTTAAGTCGGAATGTTATGTGCTTTGTGCAACGATGTTTTTTTTTTAATGCTTGATTCTGTTATTGAGTTCAACAACTAATCATATTGAACTCATCGTAACTGACAATGTTGTTGTGAAAGTTTAAAAAAAAAAAAAGAAAATTTGATCCTTGAAACTTTTTACAGAAACTAATAAATTTGTGTGTTGAGTGTTGTGAAAGGAATTTGTGATTTATAAAAAAATCCTAGTCTTTAAGATTCATATTCTAGTGGTTAACTAGATGGAAACATTCAATAGTCATATGTTCTCGTAGTCTTGTTCACCATTCAAATCATAATTTTTTTTTTTAATTGACAGCAATAAACAAAGTACAAAATATTTACTCAGAAAAAAATGCTAATAACTATGAATTGAAATTAATCTTCAAAAAAAAAAAATATGCACGAAATGTTGTTAGTTAAAACTTAGTCCTAATAAGTGAGTAAACGAAAAAAAGAATTGATTTTAATAACACAGTGTTTTAATGACAATTTCATAAAGTTAGCCATGTCTATTGGTCAAGCCGTAATTATAACCGCTCATAGGTATGTACCTCCTTGTGTTGTTATTTAAATTTTTTTTTTATTTGTTCAAAAGCTTAACACATAAACAGGAGATAAAGAAATATTTTTTAGCGAAAGATTAACCGGAAATTTACATAAATTATGCAATATTAAGTGCATAAAATTGATGTGACCCTAATGCAGGGGTCAAAATACCAGACTTTGGCACGACCACATTGCCTGTTTGTTCCGGTCTGCACTTCAGAAACTTTTATGTTATGAGATTACATTAAATTTATATAAGCTTATAAAGCATTCCTCAGTTTTCTCTTTGATGGGCCCTCCTGTAGAATTTTACTGTCAACTGCACACCAGCATCGTGAAAAGTTTATCCAATCTTGCCCTTAGCTCTACCATCATATTTAATTTTATCAGGCTAATTAGTTTTAAAAATTACAAAGGCATTTTTTTTTTTTTTTGGCAAACCAAATACCATTTATGTATACAAAATTTTGTTGCAAATTATAAACCATTGTTTACAATGTTGTATATTTTAATTTTTTGTATCTTGTATACCAAATGCTATTGTTTAAATGTAATAAAAGAAAAACATTTTTTTTGTGTATGTATATTTATATCCGCATTTTTATATTTTTAATTTCTAGTCATTTTTCATTTGTGAACAATTAAATCATTTTCATATGGACTGAATTGTGACTTGACTTGCTTTTTCATTTAAAAATTGTCCTTTAGAATAATTAATTATTTACATGCAAAGAATTAGATCTCATTTATCAAAAAAAAATCCCCCCCCACCAAAAAAAAAACAACTGTTTTATATTTAAGCTTCTGAAGCTGCTGATCAGACTTAATTTTTACATAAATTCATTAGAATAATTTCAAAATACAGAGTAGATAGAGGAATGGGTGGCTGAGTTGTATTGAGCGCTTGACTGTCAACCCAAGTAGTCCATGGTAGGCTGCAAGTTCAAATTAAAATAACATGGGAAAAGAAAAATAACCAAAGAATTTAATTCTTAAAGTAGTTTGTCAAGCCAGTCATCAAGTGTGCTGTATTCATGGTCAGTCATCAAGTGTACTGTATTCATGGTCAATCATCCAGTGTGCTGTATTCCTGGTCAGTCATCAAGTGTGCTGTATTCATGGTCATCCATTTGATCCAGGTCTACATATTCCACCTGTGCTTCTAGAAGTTTCTCCAGTTTAGCACACATGTCTTGAAATGTTGGGCGTTTGGAGAATTCACTTATCCAGCAAGATAACATGAGCTCATTTCTGATACAGGGGAAAGAAAAAAATCATACAATTTGAATTTATTATTATTATTTTTTTATTATGAATAAATGTTAATGAGATGGATAGAATAAATTAAAAAATGATAATGGATAAAAGTGAGTTGTCTGTTCCCGGTGGTCCTTAAACTTTTATCGCGACTGTACCCCCAAAGGGTGCTAAAGTATGTCCGCCGGTGCCCCTCACACGTAAATTCTTCAAACTCTTGGTTTGTTTTCAAACGAAAGTTAAAATGTTGCTACGTACCCCTGCATAAAATTTGCCGTATTCGCGGGTCTATTCTATGGCATGCAGTGTACAGAAAAATTAAAAGAATGAACTAAATAATTGATGACACTTGGTTATAATCATCAAAATAACTTGAATTTACAGGAAATTTAGACATCTATCAGAGACTTAAATAAATATTTAGAATACCTAGGCAGTCTGTCCATAGGCATTTCGGTGCACTATGCAGATACTATCATAGACATTTCGGTGCACTAGGCAGAGACTATCATAGGCATTTCGGTGCACTAGGCAGAGACTATCATAGGATTTTCGGTGCACTAGGCAGAGACTATCAAAGGCATTTCGGTGCAGTAGGCAGAGTCTATAATAGACATTTCGGTACACTAGGCAGAGAATATCTAGACAATTTATGTGCACTAGACAGAGACTATCATAGACATTTTGGTGCATTAAACAGTCTATCATAGACAATTTAGGTGCACTAGGCAGACTCATAGACATTTTGGTGCACTAGACAGAAACTATCTTAAATATTTCGGTGCACTAGGTAGAGACTGTCATAGTGTTTCGGTGCACCAGGCAGAGACAACTATAGACATTTCGGTGCACTAGGCAGAGACTTTCACCAATATTTAAGACCCCCATGCAAAAGTAGCTTCCGAAGACCCCGAGAACATGATATTTGATATGAATCAGGACATGATGTGAGCTCGCATTTGACACTCGGGTCTATTTGCTCACCTACTCTGCTCTCTCTAAAAAAATATAACGGCATGTAAAATAATAATAAATCGTACAAATATAATCACTTACATTACATCCGATGTATGCGGCGGACAGGTGAGTAGCTCTCCAGTTTTTATTTTGTCCAGCACATGATTGGTGTCAAGACCAGGATAGGGAGTTGATCCTTGTAGACAACAATTGGATATTAATTTACCAGTAAATGAATTTATTACAGGTTAAAAAAATTCATTGATGAAATTGCTTTATGAGCAAATCAATAATAATAATAATTAATAAAAAAACCTAAAATAAAATACCAAAAATTAAAAAGATCGATATATTTATTACATTTTTTATTGCCTTAAATTTACTCGTGTTTTAATAATCCATTAAATGTAGCATTTTTTTTTTCAAAAGTTTGAACAGTTGAATTAAAACTTGATAGAGAGCTAGACGGCTTACTGCAATTCACGGGGGCCCAGTAAGTGCCAGGTCCTTTCTCGAGCCCAATGGATGACCCCCCATCCCAGTCAGCCCTGCTTACAAATATATACGTAGCACTGGTTGGGGAGAATTAAGTTGACTGGGCATTGTGCCAGCCATATATTACAGGAGACTATAGCCGTGGCTACAGAAAAAAGCTGGTTTTGATGGTCAGTTTTACAGAATACACCTGTGCAGTGGCGTAGCGAGTTTAACTTGCGCCCAGGGCACAATACCTTTTACCGCCCCCCCCATTCGAAAACCATATAATATTATATTTAAAATATACTATTTGGCGCCCCTTTGTGAGTAGCGCCCGGGGCATAATGCCCCTCTTGCCCCTCCCACACTACGCCACTGCATCTCTCTAAGGGAACCTTTCTGTTTTAAAGTACAAATCCTTTTGTAACAATAATTCTAAAATCATATCGCCGATACGACGGGTTTTTTTTTTACATATATAACCCGCAGTGGCTACGGTACCATCAAGCGGAACTCCGTATTTTTTCCCCAGGTACTAGCAATAGATATTGCTCCACACCCTAACCCTATCCCTAACCCTATCCCTAACCCTATCCCTAACCATATCCCTAACCCTAACCCTATTCCTAACCCTAATGTAATTGCTGGTACCCGAAAAAAATACGGGCACCAGCCATATTCCTAACCCTAATATAATGGCGCTTGATGGTGCCGTAGCCACTTCGTATATAACCTTTTGGGCGATACGGTTTTATAACACCCTAACTTTACTAACACACTACTGGTGTGATTCAATTTAAAGATATCACATTTTATAATAACAACCATATCGGTGGTCAGGGCCGGGAGGTTGTGACAACCCGAACACTTGTCAGCAGACGACCGATCCAATCCTGGAGGCGCCATTGCTTTTTAAAATTATTTTTGATTTATTTATCCCCCGATTTTTTTTTTAATAGCATGCGTAAATTTGAATTATTAATTAATTGTATCATTTATTGGAATCATTTAATAGTATAGTTTAATTGTATAGTTTGATTGTATAGTTTGATTGTATACTTTGATTGTATAGTTTGATTGTATAGCTTGATTGTATAGTTTGATCGTATAGTTTGATTGTATAGTTTGATTGTTTAGTTTGATCGTATAGTTTGATCTTATAGTTTGATTGTATAGTTTGATTGTTTAGTTTGATTGTATAGTTTGATCGTATAGTTTGATTTATAGTTTGATTGTATAGTTTGATTGTATAGTTTGATCGTATAGTTTGATTGTATAGTTTATAGTTTGATCGTATAGTTTGATCGTATAGTTTGATTGTATAGTTTGATTGTATAATTGCATTCACTGACCTAGAGTGACCAACTCCCACAAAAACACACCGTATGACCAGACGTCAGAAGCCTGACTGTACTGGTTATAGAACAAAGCTTCCGGCGACATCCATCGCACTGGCAGAAGACCCTTTTGATTGGTTCAACATACACATGCAAATTAGATATCATCAAACACGTAAATAAAAACTATGACATTTTTAAAAGATCTAAGAAGTTTATCTGTAGATTTAATGTAAATATTAACAAGGGCGCACATTTTATGACCATGACTTTTTCATGAAATGTGGGGACCATGTCAGATCCCCCTAAATCACGCCCCCACCCGTTAAGACATAGCTTATCGCATATTGCACCAATGAATACATGAATTTTCAGCTTATTAATTCAATATAGAAAGACATACGAAGACATACGATTTTAAAAAAATCGACATGTATCAAATGGTATAAGCTATTTATGTAGAGACTAGCGTGCTCATAAAGATGGACAGGTGTGTGTGTGTGTGTGAGTGTGTGTGTGTGTGTGTGGTGTGTGTGTGTGTGGTGTGTGTGTGGTGTGTGTGTGTGAGGTACCAGTGTACTTTTGGAGATTCACCCCAATCCTCCAGACATTGAAATCTCTGAAACAAAGATTTTAACGTGTTTAAGTACAACCAACGGAAGAAGGAAAAGAGGAAGACAAAAGAAGAGATGGGAAGACAACATCAAAGAATGGACTGGCCTGTCGTTCGTCGACTCCCAAAAGGCAGCTCAGGACCGGAAAAAATGGCGGGAACTGGTTCTCAGTCAACAACGGTGCCTCAACGACCCACCCACGGGTTAAGGGATAAAGAAAGAAAGAAAGAAAAGTACATAAAGTATATAAGTCATTATGTATTGTGACTGATGGAATGACAGTACGAAGCGGAATTGTCTGATTACATTCGCATTTATTTTGTGTATCTAATATACCAGCTCAGACGAAGAGAATAGGAGTAGGGGGAGACAAAGAGAATAGGAGTAGGGGGAGACAAAGAGAATAGGAGTAGGGGGAGACAAAGAGAATAGGAGTAGGGGGAGACAAAGAGAATAGGAGTAGGGGGAGACAAAGAGAATAAGAGTAGGGGGACAAAGAGAATAGGAGTAGGGGGAGACAAAGAGAATAGGAGTAGGTGGAGACAAAGAGAATAGGAGTAGGGGAGACAAAGAGAATAGGAGTAGGTGTGGTATGGGGAAGGGGGAGGGTGGGAGGGTTGATCTCCGAACTCCGCGACAGGGGGATTCGATGGGGACGTATGTAAAGTGCTCGTACTGTCGACCTGGGAAACTTTCAGGTCAGGGTGGTAGTTTCTCCATGTCTTCCGTTGTGCCATTGCACTATCGGTTATGGTGAGGATAAAGGGGGGGGGAGACCACAATAATATTCACACAGTCGTTTTTTTTTTTTTAGATATAATAGATAAATATTTCATCCTTCAGAGACGACAAAGACAGAAGGATTTAGTTTAAAGAGGCTTCAGTTTACCCCATCCATCTGCATATTTTTTTGTTGGAAGACAATGAAGTTGTTCGCGAGGCCACTTGGCCTTTTGTCCAAAAACACGTGTAAGCTGTATTTTTTTTTAAAAAGGACGTTGCCAATCAAGTAAGTGCTCACCAAGTAAGTGCTCACCAAGTAAGTGCTCACCAAGTAAGTGCCCACCAAGTAAGTGCTCACCAAGTAAGTGCCCACCAAGTAAGTGCTCACCAAGTAAGTGCTCACCAAGTAAGTGCCCATCAAGTAAGTGCCCATCAAGTAAGTGCCCACCAAGTAAGTGCTCACCAAGTAAGTGCTCACCAAGTAAGTGCCCATCAAGTAAGTGCCCACCAAGTAAGTGCCCACCAAGTAAGTGCTCACCAAGTAAGTGCTCACCAAGTAAGTGCCCACCAAGTAAGTGCTCACCAAGTAAGTGCTCACCAAGTAAGTGCTCACCAAGTAAGTTCTCACCAAGTAAGTGCTTACCAATTAAGTGCTCACCAAGTAAGTGCTCACCAATATGAGTTGAACAAACGGACTGACCTTTCTTGTTCTTTCATATACATCCGCCTGACTAACTCTTCTGGCCAAACCAAAATCAGAAATCTTGACTGCATTGTGTTCAAAGAGAAGAATATTTCTCGCCGCCACATCTCGATGAACGATCTGGAACAAACGAGAAATGTACCACTCTCCACCCAACCCACACCCGTAGCGTGAAAATTCTACAGCAGGGGCCAGGCAATAGCGGGGGGAAGGCAGGTAATACATTTTACTAAGTAGAACAAATAAGCAGAGGGGGGCTAGACAAAAACGTAGGGGGCGGCCCCCTTGTGCCCCCCCCCGCACACTACGGGCCTGACACCACCCCCTATTGTTATTTATCAGACAGCAATTTCAAACTGCTTTTCAATTTTTTAAAAATTACTTCTTATTTTGTTAATTTGATGGCATTGAAGATGGTAGACAGGAAATCTATCTATCTATCTATCTATCTATCTATCTATCTATCTATCTATCTATCTATCTATCTATCTATCTATCTATCTATTTATCTATCTATCTATCTATCTATCTATCTATCTATCTATCTATCTATCTATCTATCTATCTATCTATCTATCTATCTATCTATCTGTCTGTCTGTCTGTCTGTCTATCTATCTATCTACCTATCTGTCTATCTATCTATCTTCTATCTATATCTATATCTAAAAATCTATTTATCTATCTATACATATATCTTGTAACTATATATATCTAAATATCTATCTATCTATCTATCTATCTGTCCGTCCGTCCGTCTGTCTGTCTAAAGTCACCTTATTTACAGCCAGATGTTCCAGACCTCGACTGATCTGTAAAGCGAAAGACAGCAGTGTCCTGGAGGTCAAAGCTCACTTGTTGTCATGGCAACATATCTCTCGTTGCCAGACAACCTTAACCAGAAGAATAAAATCTTGTATCATTAGACATTCATTCTAAAGCCTCATTGGCAGTACAGTTAAAAGATATAATAGTAAGTTTAACAAAACAGTGAATGGACATCTGTGCTATGACGTTAAAACGTGTGCATACTCTCTAACCTCTCACGTCGTCCAGATTAGAGCTAACAGAGCCGTACCGAGACACCGGGGGCTCTCATTGGACAAGGTACTCACCAACGAGCACAAAGCCATACCAAGTTAATATAATTTTAACTTCTATCTACCAACTCTAAATATTACGCAGTTGAGTAGACACAATAATTATAAAGCATTCTTACATATGTGGAAGAATTGCCGAGTGGTGTAGATACTCGACTGTTGACCTGAGAGTCCTGGGTTCGATCCTCGGTGAAACCCCTTGGGAATTTTTTTTCCAGGTGAAATTTGTTTCAAAGTCGTCCCAAAAAATCCACCCCCAGCTTTAAATGGGTACCTGACTTAATTTGGGAAGTAAAGACGGCTGGGCTTTGTGGCTAACCACACATTCCCTTCACATGCCGGGGTTATAGAAACAGATGAATTCTACACTTCATTTGTCCCGATGGCACTATAGCTAAGGGAACTTATTCTTACATACACAATGTTCGTAATGTTTTCATACTTGAAAATTATGGTCCATAGTGTTTTTGTATGTATATGTATATTCCTCAAATATTTAGATGTCTATGCCTGGGTTCTCCTAAGTGCCTACGAACATCTCTGGTGATCAATAAATTAAAAAAAAAAAAGACTTAAAAAATACATACTTTATAAAACAATTGAACTATTCAGTTAAAAACATAGAATCGGGTACATGTCCAGGCAATATTACCTGTTCATCCTTTTAAAAACCAAAATAACAACAGAAACAAAATACACCAACAAACAAACAAACATTTGGTCAAGCTCTGATAGCACTGCAATAATGACGACACTAACGTGTAGGATTGGTTGGCGACTTCTCCATCGGAGCGGTGGATCGACGACGACGTGCTAGCCCCAGGTTTGACCCGTAGGCGCTGAACGCAGCGTTGGCGTAGTTCCTCTCCATCCGTTGGTCCTGGAGATGTTTCTTCAGGTCACCGTGAGACGCGAACTCCAGAATCATCAGGTAAGGGTCTGAGCAGGTGGAACCACACGAGTGAAAGATAAAACAGTTCTTATTAAGAGAGAAAAAGTAAAACTAGATTTAAAGAGAAAAAGATATTGATATGGCTTATAGAGCCATTTAGCAGGACTTCCAGAAAGCAAATCTTGAGCCCTAAAACTCCTCTGGTCACAAATACACCAATAGCTAAGTCATGTAGAGATACTAACAAATGTTTATGATGTATCCTTCTTGTAGAGACTTCCACTTAGGATTAGGTTTAGTTGACTGTTTCTTCACAATTGGAAATAATGCAGGACCGCAGCCAAAAAAATCTGGAGCCCCTGACCAATTCTGACCTATGGGTCTAGTTCCTTCATTAACACATGGGGCCTACATCGATGCGGTTAAAGAAACACACAAAAATATTTCAAAGCGAAAAAAGCTTAGGTTGTCAACTCTTTGCAAAGGCCCTAATTGCTCTATCTATCTATCTATCTATCTATCTATCTGTCTGTCTGTCTGTCTGTCTGTCTGTCTGTCTGTCTGTCTGTCTGTCTGTCTATCTATCTATCTATCTATCTTTCTGCCTGTCTATCTGCCTGTCTGTCTGTCTATCTATGTATCTATCTATGTATCTATGTATCTATCTATCTATGTATCTATGTATCTATCTATCTATCTATCTATCTATCTATCTATCTATCTATCTATCTATCTATCTGCCGCTTTTTTTCAATCAAGACATCAAAATGTCTTTGTCATGGGAATGACGCCCACATTAGTCAACAAGTCTGTCACCATATTTACCGTGTAAATGTGCAGCTGCCATATATCTTGATGATGTTTGGATGGGCCGGGATGGACTTCATAAGAGCTAACTCTTGCCAGAAAGTCTATTTTAGCGTCTTCGTGGGACTCGATCGGTGACTTGAGTGATAATTTGAAAATAGATAAATAAATAAATAAAATAAAACGTTAAAACAAAATGACGTACTGTAATGGTTTAATGAACTTGTTCAAACAAATACAAAAAAACTAAAAGTCGGCTTTTTCCCTTTAAAAAAAATAAAAACAACAAAAACAAACAACAACACAAAGACACGCTGCCATATACTCGCTTAAGCGGCATACCACCTCCCATCGGTCACTTAGGGAAGGGCTACTCCGGGGGGGCTATGAGCTGAGAGCAGACAGATATATATATATATATATATATATATATATATATATATATATGTACATATACAATAGGGTTATGACTTTTTTGTAACCTCATATTTACATGGCAAGAAAAGGTGACTTTTAATGAGTGTATTATGACACAAATAACCTTTTCTGAAAATAATTGAAAAAACCTTCCCCACCAAACCATAAAACGAACATTATATATTAATATATATAATACAACACTGTAATGGAAAGTTACATAAGAACAACAAGTGCAATGCATGTAAGCATGAGTATAGAGATGTCCAAAATATGAAATGATAATAAAAGACAGCATAGGAAACATAAATTAAGTTTTATGCTTCATCATTAGTGAGAATAAAACAGTTAATAGTGTCTTTGAAGTCTCACAACGTGGAACAATATCTTGCATTATTTGTATAGCTCTTTCTGCATAGCAGTTACTTCGTTCTATACCAGGTATTGCTTAATCTTCACAGACCCAGTGCCTCAAGAAGCATCTTTCTGCTTCAGGTATCTATGCAAAGCAAGTGCTAAAATCTCTTTTCCTATTTTCCACTCCCTTTGATCTGAAAACCATACTTTAGACCATGCATGTCCTCGCTATGAAAGTACACACAAGTTCAAATTTCTCGTTTCTATTTTCCGGAATGCCAGAAGTGCTAGTATTGCACTTGAATTCCAACAAGCATTACTTAAAGCCGTCAGTCTCTGGAAGTGAATTACTGGAAAGGTTTTATTTCATTCGTAATAGTGAAATACTTGCGTCAAATGATGAAAGAACTTCATGTCGTCTTTCCATCCTTGTTTTCTCACATGATTTCTGAACTACTATCTTGAGAATCAAGTGACTCTTTAAGTGACTCGTAATTTGCGCTAATTTCAGCAACAAATGGATAAGAAATGTTTGGATTAGACGTTTCCCCGCCGAAAACAGAATCCATAGCATGCTTGAGTACTAGGCCTAAAACATGAAGCTGGCAGCCTATGTTCTGAGGGATTTGTTGACAGTAATTTTGCAGCTTGTGTACCACACCATTTTTGCTGCCAGAATTTGTATTCTTTGTATCGCAAATAATTACTCGAATACATGAATAGAGTTCGTATTCAGCTAGAACAGCCCTATTCGCTGTAAATATTGTTCTGCTTTTCCATTTGTCAGAGACAATATGGCTAATCGAATTTCTTATTCAACGTTTTTCAGTAAAACAACTTGTTTTTCTCCTTCTATTCTTTTTCTGTCAAAATGTATGCACCATTCGAAACTTCAACAAATCTGCTTCTTTATAGGTTGCCTCATACACTCCTGACTGCGAAGGAGCTTCAATATTGGGAGAGTGTTCGCTTATTATTTTTAAAACTTTACAAGCTTTATTTGTTGACAAATTTGCTTTCCTACAAAATTAATTACAAACAAACGATTACAGTTGAATGAAATTGAAATAAAAGAATACAATATTCTCAAATCAACCAAGCAAACTTTCCAAATTCCAAGCAGACCACCCGTGACAATTACCAAACAAAGGTATCATAAGATTTGATTATTTTTGGTACAGTTGCAGTAGACGCATAATACATTCAAACAGTGCACTTAAAATTTAAAATAAACTTTTTGATTTATTTTGTTTCAGACATGGAGGTAAAAAATAGCCTATAAAGTTCCTGGATGTAATTAATGTAATCAAATATTTGTTAATGCGCAATCCATAAAGAAGTATGTTTATTGAAAAACGCTTCTTATTTGTAAACACAAGATGGCGTTGGTGGGGAAGGTTTTTTTGAGTGAAAAATAAATTAATATTATTTTCATGTTTTGTTCACAATCGTTCATTAAAAATGCCATGTAAAATAAGATTCTGAAAAAAATATAAAAGTACTAACCCTAATATACAATACATATAATTATATGTAAATTATGGAACTCACTCAGTGTCATCTTTGATGGCGACGGTTGTCCAACGTTTGGACCCTACACCTTTGATTTTGTTGATGTTGAGTACGTCCGCCTTGACCACCGTGCCAAACATACCCTTCCCGATGGTTTGTAAAAACACGATGTTCTTTCTCGGTATCTCCTCCAAGACATTTGGCTTCTGTGAAATACAACATGACTATCAATTGACTTTCTTAGCACATTTGTGCAATAATATATTTCAAAGTAATATTTTTGTCTTATTTTTAATAAATAAAAAAAGTTATTATTACACAGACACAAGCACAATGGCTTAAATTCATATAGATCACACGTCTATGACTGTATGTAAATGTGGAAGTATAGTTGTCCTATAGCCCTTGAGTCATTATAATGATTTAAATTTGCATTGTATTATAGTAAGAACAGTATAATAATAGTTATATTGAGCAGATAATAACAAGCCACTTGAAAAAAAGCGATCATGTGATTTTATTTATAAGTCTCTTAATGCACCTAACAGTCTATGCACATTTCTTTCCACCATCTGTCACTGGAGTGTGTGTTGTTATGAAAAATGTATTGCTTAATCATTTTATCCATACACATTAGCACTTTACAAGAGTTGGAACAGTATAATAATGTTCAAATTGAGCTGGAAGTATTCAGACCTGTTACCAGTAAATAATCATTTTTGACCTGTTGTGGGGAAATCGTCAAAATCGCCATTTTTTTTAAAAAAACCGTTTGCCCTTGTAATAAAGAACACTTTGAAATATATTTTTAGAATGCCTTTTTGGTCAGTAATTAAACAAAAAATCAATACACATTCATTTTACATGGCCAAATGATTGACCAGCACACAGTGGCACAGCGAGCTGAATTCGCTCCCGGGGCAGAATACCTTTATAGCGCCCTCCCTCCCCCCCCCATTGGAAAACCATGTAATATTATATGTAAAATATACCATTTGGCGCCCCTTTGTGATATCTCCCCCCCCCCTTCTTGCTGCCCCCTCACTCCGCCACTGCCAGCACATACAAATCCCAATATTCCCGAGCGCTCTCTACACCTCGCGATCGATCAAGAGTCCACTTTTACCCGCAGGCATATTTTTTATTATTGACATAAAAACTGTTTATAAAACAACATGCTATTTGCTTCGTGTAATCTGCTTGATCAACACCTGTTAGTAAGCCACCTATAAATTTCGTTTTTTTTTTTATAACTAGTAGTTTAAAATTAAAAATCCAAGTGTGAATTATTGAATGTGTAAACTGATTCTGAAGATTCGTTATATAAACAAACAGCAGTGGTTCGCTTCATGCTAATGTTAGATTTCTGAAAAAAAAAAAAACAATATCAAAAACTTCTTCCTGAAAAAAAAATAGATTATTAAATAAAATCTGCAAATCGTAATCGTTCTTACATTTTGATGGCTCCAGAAAAGGTACCTTTAACGGCACTAGGCCATGGTACAAATTGGGGGCGTTAGATATAAATGCTGTTAACGTCGGCGTTCGCAAAAAAGGGCCCCTAATAAAATATTCTAAAGTGCGCCCCCCATTACCCTCCCCCAACTGTTAAATCATTTTAACCTGGGCCCCTGAAAAGCGTTCCGAGTGCCCTTCCTTGTGGCTGGACTTAAAAAAAAATAAAGACATCCTGTCACGCCCCTTAATGTTCACGTGAACAGACAACAAAGCAGTATTTTACAAGAACCTGGTCCGGCTGTTTCCAGTTCGTGAAGATGGTGACCGAGGGATGGTGTCCAGGCGGTAGGGCAGGGTGAGATGGGTGGCGGTGGTGGCCATGTTCTGCTCTCTTCTGCGGAGGGAAAAAAAAACAAATTGAAATCCTTTTCAGTGCTCCAGGCTTTTTTTTTTTATAGTGCTTTTTGGCTTATTATAGATCAAACAAGAAGACATTATGTTTTTTTTTTATACGCGAAAAATATAACTTGAATTCCATTCTTAAAAAAAAACTCTAAAAAAATCGTTTCTATTAAAAATAAATCGCAAGAAATAAACGTAACTGACAAACTTTAATGGTGGTCAAACATACGGCTCTAGGAGCCACATGCGGCTCTTCGATGGGTTTGTGCGGCTCCAAACGACCCATTGTTTTTTTTTTCTCTTTAATTTTTTTACTTTTATCTAATAAATGTCTTGATAAATTGACTTCGTTGAGGTTAATTCAACGGTTTTTTTAAATACAAAACCAACAGCACGCCACATCATTGATTAAAACTAAGGTACATGTACCATGACTTAGTGATGATATTTACATCAAGTTTTTAACAATCTCACTTAGACTCTGGATCGTTCATAGATTTTTCAATCCTATCTAAAAAAAAATTTCCTCACTCCAACTTTTTTTTTAGTCCATTGAGGACATAAACGGGATGAAATATGTCATTTAATGGGCTTTATAAATATGTTATTTAATGGGCTTTATAAATATGTCACTTAATGGGCTTTATAAATATGTCACTTAATGGGCTTTATAAATATGTCACTAAATGGGCTTTATAAAGATGTCACTTAATGGGCTTTATAAATATGTCACTTATGGGCTTATGAATATGTCACTAAATGGGCTTTATAAAGATGTCACTTAATGGGCTTTCTAAATATGTCACTAAATTAGACAAGACAACATAAATAGTTTGAGTCATAACGAATTCTTGTAGCCTCGCCATATGCCAAGTAAAGTCAAAAGTAAAGTGTACAATTCATCTGTTTTAGTAACCGCGGCACATAAAGGGAGGACTTGGGGGAACTACCATCAGGACCTGGAAAAAATAAATATAAGGTTCTCATTAAGGCTCGAACCCTGGGACTCACCGGTCGACAGTCGAGACCTCAACACCCGACCCCCCTTTTCTTTTTGACTGATAACATGATGAGTAGGCCTATTGTGGCCACTCAAACGGTCAATAAGACCCGCTCTCAGGGTTTTCATACAATACTACGTTAAATCGCTATTTAAATAGTCATTTGACTTTCAATGAGTCTGAGATTTTGAAAAAAAAAGGGGGGCCGCATTTTCAGAGTCTTCATCGGGCGGCATAAACACATTTTTCATCACTGTGTCAGAATCATCATCAGAGTGGAATGTTTAGGAAAAAATCAAGCATTGAATCGAGTTCGCTAAACATATTGTTTCTTCTCTATCACTGGTTAGCACATAGATTCCCGCCATGCTTTCATTGAATCATGTTAGAGACACAATACGATGACTTTATCTTTCTTATCGATATATTAATAATTGGAAATGTCTATTTTTAGCGCACAAAATCACCGAAAAGTCGTATCTGACAACTGCTTCATGCTTACAATAGTCATATTTCAGTATGACATTGGTAAAATAAAATGATAAATCTTCAGAAATAAAATAGTTAGACCTTAGACTGATATTACTAACATTTACTAACGTTAAATTTTGCATGCCGGTTGTAAAACATATAACTGACAATGAAAGTAGTTTTGTCCAGAATTGGCAAACTACTAGAGTGAATACAGTAAATACTTGATTTAACCAAGGCATCTCATATCTTTATTTGGTCTACATGACATTCATTGCAATACAATTACCTTTTTTCTCCAGTACAGGAAAAACCCCAGGGCCGCCAAAACGCAGAAAGCAGCGAGGATCCCAAAGACGATCCCCACGACGGATGAAATATGATCCCCGCCCCTGGTCTCTTGCTGCTCGCTACCGGTGTAAGCTGGGTGGGACGATGTTGTCGAAACTTTGACGAGACTTGTCTCTTCTTCCCCGCTCGCGGTACCCGTGGTAATTGAGCTGTCTGTGTCCCAGGACTGAATAGTCGTATAGGTCTGACCTTCAGGCCCAGGCAGAGTATTTTATTGGAAGACATGAAGATGACGCACGTTTTATTCTGGCATTTATTTATAATACTAAGTGTTACGGGCTCTTTTGTAGATACTCAACAAACACACAGTCAAATACAAACAGATAAGTCAACACTTATTAATTTGAAATATAAAATAAATGAACTTTATTCAAAACTACTCGACTATATCTCTCAAACTCTCTAATCTCACACTGGCTAAAGTAACTTAAAACTGCTTGTTCGTTTCGATCGACTTCTGGTTTCCGAATCCCGGTGGGTGGGGAATAGGGGGAGGGCGTTGCGGATATCAAAAGCCCGACTCGGAGGTTTTACCTGAGTCCAGTATGGCTTTGATCTCGGTCACTTTAAACTGTGCTTCACTGACCACAGCCCTTTAAGGGGTGGGGATGAAAGGAACGTAATATGGGGCACTGTGGTAGAGGGGTGGGGGGGTTCGATCTCAACACTAAGTGTAAGATAATATTGCATTTGCAGCACTACCCGTTTTATTCTTACATTTATAATAGTAAACATTACTAGGCCAAAGGTATCGTAACGATACGATGTATTTTTATGGTAAATAACCCGAGTTTTTTTTTATCGACCAAAAAAAAAAATAATAATACAAAAAAGCTTCAATTTGGCAAAGAAAAAAAGGTGCATAAAAATAATACCGGATACTTTCACAACATAATCTTATAAATGGCATAAATTATTTAATTATGTCTTATTTAATGTAGATGTTGTATTTCTCTCGGGATTGTGCGGCTTCCCACGGACGAGAGAGGTTAACCGGGAGCTTAGCGGCTGTGAGCGACAATAGCATTGTAAATCAAAACAATCTAAAATATAAATACGCCTTTACCCCTCCCCCCTCTCCCCCCCCCCAAAACAAACACACCAGCGGGCAGTGGTACAATTATCAAACGTTGACCGTTCCATGGCGAAAGAAATGTTGGGGGGAATCACCGTTCTAAGGCATTTTTAATATATCTACTTCAGTTTCCTAGTTAAAACGCCTTTATTCGTCCATGTAACAGAGTCATCATGGAAATGAAATGTTTAGGAAAATATCAAGAATTGAATCAACTTTGGTTAACATATTTTTTTTTGGTCTCTTTATAACCGCTTTAACATATTTGATTCATGCTTTCTTTCAACCCTGACTGTACCTGATCATATTAATTAGATTCCCGCCATGTTGGAGATGCAATTCGAGGAATTTACCTGTCTTATTGATGTACAGGTGACAGGAAACGTTCCCCGTTGTCTCCCCATTTCTTTCAAGCCGCAGTGTGCAGGTGTAGTTAACTGATCCTGTTGTATAGTTCAGGAGTGTATTGTTCACGAGCAGAGTGTCGTTCGGCTCAAATTGAAAACAAAGAATACATCGTTAAAATATGTAGCATATAGAATTATATTAACTTATATACTATCAGGATTGTTCTTGTTTTCTTACTCGGGTCATACTGTTTTATCATATTTAAAAAAAAATTATCATTAAAATATAAATTTTTTTGGTCTGAAAAAGTTCGATAGTTATTGACATGGGGAAGGGAGTGTGTGAGGATTTTTGACGTCAACAATGCCATTCTTTTGTAAAATGAACTCCGTGATTTGTTTGAATACATACAATTTAAGTCTAACTTGAACACAAATTGAACTTCTCCGATCAATGAAATAAATATTAAAACAAAGCTTATTTTATATGCTAGTATGGTACATAGGTTAACTCCCTTGGAACTATTTTTAGCCATTACAATTTTTATTTTTTTTCAAACACAAACAAATTAAAATTTAAAATTTGCCTAATAAATTTATCAGGCTGAGCGCTCATTTAGCGATCTTAAATTGGTACAATATGTTTTGAGATGTGAAATATTTCAACCTTCTATTGTGGACTTTTATTAACCCTTCACACCTGTTGGAAAAGTCGGGTGGGCAGGGAGGGAAGTCTAAAAAGTGTTTATGTTTGTTGCCGTAATTAATGGACTAGTCCTTTGTCGGGTTTTTTTTACTAGGGTAATATACCATAGTAAAGGAAAGTACAGATATATATCTAGATAAATAATAGTGATTTTGGGTTCTGCGTTAAATCGAAAATAATGAATTAATACAACAGTATTCCAGTTAAAAATACAACCATGAAAAAATCGGATATGCCCGATACCAAAAATATCATAGCCTGCCGATATATATATATATATATATATATATATATATATATATATATATAATGAAAGACACATATTTATAAAGAATGAAAGACAAACGGAAAAATAGATTAACAGGAGGATTGTCAGACATGTATGTCATTAACTATACACAGAGACTAGAATCTAAACAGATGTATATGGTATGAGGATACATGATAGATAATTTTTTTCCTACCCAGGTATTGTTTACGATTGGCTCTAATATCGTTTTTTTCGGCTCGATTTCTTTAACTCTGAACCAGAAGATCTGAAAAAAAATTATGTAAAGAATCATCAAGAAATACATTAACGTTGACTGGGTTAAAGAAAAAAAAATAAAATACAAGGAAAAAAGTCGGAAAGAGATGAATTGAATCTATAATCTGATGACAAACTTGCACACAATCGCGATACCGATTCTGACTCGATTGCCAATACTCCATTAATCTGCCGATTCCGATGCGCAAATTTAAACTAATGGACGATATCAGGAGGATATGGAGATCTAACATGAATTATAGTGCGCTAATGATCCAGAAGAGAAAGAGATGCTTTATCTTCATTTTACCCAGTGAGAATGACTAGCTATAAGTTGATATTTCCCGGTAATAACGATTAGATGTTTCCTTAAATTTCCAGGTAAAAATGTCTAGCCATATCGTTATATTTCCCGGTGAGAATGGCATGCTTTATCTTGATGACATATCAAGTGCCGTCTTTACTCACGCGTTAGCCTGGGTGCCAAACGAATATAGGTGGCAGTGGTTAATTAAACCCGGCTGCCAAATATTCCGTTAAAATGGTCCAGCCTGTATCAAATCCGTAGCCAGTATTAGGGCATTCTTACATCGCCCTTTGTATGTTGTACGTTTTATTATGATTTTTTTAAGCCAACTATGTGTATAAACAATAAATAAATGCAATCCATTACATTGTGCACACATATAGCTCACCTCTTTGACGTTTTCCGACTGATTTGTAGGCTTGGTGCACTGTAAAGAGTTGTTTCGGAGAGTAATGTTACACTTTACTGTGTTATTGCTGCTGTATGACGTAATTGTGACACTATTCTCGATTGTTGTCTTTGAGATATAATTGATGGTTGTCGTCGTTGGCGCATTCTCGCTGTCTGTTGTCTTTGAGGCATTATTTCTGTTTGTCGTCGTTGAGAAATTTTTGCTGTTTGTTGTCGTTGAGGCATTATCGCTGTCTGTGGTTGATGAGGCATTATCGCTGTTTGTCGTCGTTGAGGCATTATCGCTGTCTGTGGTCGTTGAGGCATCATTGCTGTCTGTTGTCATTGAGGCATCATCAATATCTGAGACATTATCGCCAAACATTTGTGACAAAACTACCCCATGGAGAGATAAGATCCAGACAAAAGCTATAATTAGTTTCATCTCTCGAGAAATCTTTCAGCGAACAGTCATGAGTACATTAATGTGTACAAGTATAATTTTTTTTTAATAAAACAAAACGCTATTTTGAGAGTGTAATGAACAAGTCCAATGGCCAACAAGTGAAACACAATGCAATAATGTTACACAATTACAATGTGGCTCAGAAAATTCTAAATTCTTTATCAATGTCTGGCTGGGATATTACGAGTTTAACCGTGGTTCACTGTAATTATATAATTTAAGGTTTTTATCTTTTTTCTTTTTAAATGGCCAGATAATCGTCGTAAAAGTCAGACCAAATCTGATCAATACATTCAGGGCCTCCGCAAACTATTAACTTTAACTAGTGCTAAATGTTAGTTTAAACAACAAACACATTGAGTGGTCGCTGTTGAGTGATAATGAAGAATAGACTAATGCATTATTATTGATTGGAGTCACTGAATAACACAGGTGAAAAAAAGTCAACCTTTGTTGCTCGCTGACCTTTGCCGACCTGTCACGGGGATGACAATGACGTATGAAATATTAAGTATAGCCTCCAAGAAAAACAAAGTTATTTTTTTGTTTTGCATTGCATACAATTTATATTTAGGGTGGGAACTATGTTAATTAAAACATACAACAAAGTAACCATGTCTTTGGTCTACCTTATCACACATGACAACCTGCTATTCTGTGTTCGGCGGTTTTTTTTTTACTGTTCTGCCTGTTTTTCTGTTCCGACAGTTTTACTGTTCTGACATTTTTTTCTGTTCCGGCAGTTTTACTATTCTGACTGTTTTACTGTTCTGACTGTTTTACTGTTCTGACTGTTTTACTGTTTTGACTGTTTTACTGTTCCGGCAGTCTTACTGTTCTGTTTTACTGTTCCGGCAGTCTTACTGTTCTGACTGTTTTACTGTTCTGACTGTTTTACTGTTCTGACTGTTTTACTGTTCTGACTGTTTTACTATTCTGACTTTTTACTGTTCTGACTGTTTTACTGTTCTGACTGTTTTACTGTTTCGGCAGTTGTACTGTTCCGACCGTTTTACTGTTCTGTTTTACTGTTCTGACTGTTTTACTGTTTCGGCAATTTTACTGTTCTGACTGTTTTACTGTTCTGACTTTTTTACTGACTGTTTTACTGTTCTGACTGTTTTACTGTTCCGGCAGTCTTACTGTTCTGACTGTTTTACTGTTCTGACTGTTTTACTGTTCCTGCAGTTTTACTGTTCTGACTGTTTTACTGTTCTGACTGTTTTACTATTCTGACTGTTTTACTGTTTCGGCAGTTTTACTGTTCTGGCCGTTTTACTGTTCTGTTTTACTGTTCTGACTGTTTTACTGTTTCGGCAGTTTTACTGTTCTGACTGTTTTACTGTTTCGGCAGTTTTACTGTTCTGACTGTTTTACTGTTTCGGCAATTTTACTGTTCTGACTGTTTTACTGTTCTGATTTTTTTTTTACTGCTCTGATTGTTTTACTGTTCTGACTGTTTTACTGTTTCATCAAAGCCATGACCATTCTTACATTTTAGGGGTGGGGGGGGGGGGCTAGTCAAGGTACATTCGGAGGGGGGCACGAGCTAAATGAAATTTTTTCGGACCTAAAGTCCAATGGGGTCTTTAGAGACAAAAGGACATCTGGGTGGCTCTAGAATTAAGTACCTTATTTGAGAACCGTTGTGTAACAGAATGTCGCCGATTTAGGATCTCCTAATAATCTATGACAGCAGGGGCTCTCCTGATTCACCAAATGGTAATAATGTTTGACATTTTCAGTACCGGTCAAATTGAAACGGGGGGGGGAGGCCCTTTTGCTAATGGGGGCCGCTATGCGATCGCCTGGTTTGTCCATCTGTATGAACGGCCCTGCATCTAAGAGTGAAATGTTTACCTTAAAAGACCCTTACCTATGTAGTGGCCTACGTGGTGCCTACTTGATCGTGGCACCCCCCCCCCCCGCCGTGATACTGCAAAACAACAACAGCGAAACGATCATAGCTTTGAGATCGATACATGATCAAAGTTATTCTCCAATGATCGGGAGCTTTATATTATTCTCTTTTATTGCTTTAAAAAAAAAGATAAAATAATATTCTATTCTAAGCATTTGGAATAAATGATAGAGACAATTAAAAGGAATACACTAATGGTAAAAAAGTACATTAACAAGTAATAAAATATTGCAAAATCTGCTTTTAATACACAAATAATGTAAAACAATGTCAAAGTGCTGTTCAGATGACATAACACAATTGTCACATAGTTTTTGGGTGGTTTGATGGTTTTTAAATGGAATGCTGTTCTTATGGCTGTTTCGTGCCCCATGGCTTTATTTTACCCCATGACCGTTCCGTGCCCCCCCCCCCATGACTGTTCCCTGCACCAATTGCTGCTCCGTTCGTTCTACCATGACTGTTTCGTTCACCAATGGCTGTTCCGTTCGTTCTACCATGGCTGTTCCCTGTACCAATGACTGTTCCGTTCGTTATACCACGGCTGTTCCCTTTACCAATGGCTGTTCCCTGTTCCAAGGCTGTTCCGTGATAAGGTGCCCCCCCATGTCAAGACTTTTATTTCGCCAGTCTCAAGGAAGAGTGTTTTTGAATATGTGTCAATGTTCCCGAGTTTAAATAATTTCACAGTATGGGGATGGAGGGGTAGGGAATATTTGCAATCGACAGGCATGGGATCTTTTTTTTAACCTGGGGCCAAAAATGTACCCTAGCCTTAGCACCACCCCCCCCCTAAAAAAGTGAGAAGATCTTTGCCAGAGCCTTTTTTGCTTTCAGCAAAGCATCTCATAAATATAGAAGCAGAAGGTACAGACAGGTGACGTCAATAAGTTCAGACTAAAAGCCGAAGCCTGATCGATCGGACAAGCACATTGCCGGTAAAACCCATTTCGTCTTGTTGACAGTTTGCGTTATGTCCTTGTTTTTATGTTTTGCCAACATCAGGCTTTCATGTCATCAAAAACCTCTGAGGGATATGGTTTTTAGAGTATTAATTGTGTGAGATTTGTGTGCGTGTGTTTTTAATGAAGCAATGCCGAAAAATTGAAATCTTGGTATAAATTTTCAACAAATTAAGCTGTGACCACGCCCTTTAGTGAGGTCAACAGAAATGTAAATCTTTTTGAGTGTGACACGTATTGTTATGGGCCGTCTTGTTGATACATTTACCTATCTCTCTCCTTAGTGGAACTCGCGACGCACTGATGGGTCGATACAACCTTTGTATTCATAGTTAAGGATCGAGAATTTACTTATGTATATACTTACAACTCTATTTCTCTATATGTTAGTGAACTAAAAATTGGATGAAAAAAATGTCTGCAAAGCCGGGAATAAATGTTTATGGTTTCATCACCGGCAGGGATGAATTAGCTAAAGCCGAGCCGGGGATGACAGGTCTCAGTGCCGGGACTTTCCCCGGCGGTAAATCGAGCCCTGTTAGGCAGCATAATACACACTATTCTATATTCAGTATATCTTCTAAGCATTTAATACAAAAAAGTATGTTCATTATGTAATTCTGGTCATACTGACAGCTTTATGTGTTAAATACAAACATATATGTTACAACTATCCAATAAAATAATAGCGATTTTTGGGTTCTGCGTTAAATCGAAAGTAAAGGATTAATACAACAGTATTCCAGTTTAAAATATAATCATGAAAAAATCGAATCTGCCCGAAACCAAAAAAATAACCCAGCCTACCGATCAAACCTAAGGGAATATAACTCTATGCAAAGGTTTTGCAGGGTACAGCTAGTTAAAACATTATTAAGGTCCATACATTAATAAAAGAAATTCACAATATTAAAACAGGTGGGGGAGTATAATTTATTATCCAATCGTTTGACATCGTGTTGGGTCACACTGGGTCGCACTCATCGGTGCAGTCGGTGGTCAACCAACTGTGACGATGTTTGACATAGGGGAAACAAAAACAAGAAGTCCGTTCTGGTCAAGTTTAGTCGTAGAACTGACAGTGGATGTGGTCACCTTCATTTTGACCCCAACCACCCATAGCCCTGTTGGGGAGAAAAACGAATCATATATATAATAATACTCATTTCCAGTCTGCGTTAAATCGAAAGTAAAGAATGAATACAACAGTATTCCAGTTTAAAATACAACCATGGAAAAAAAATCGGATCTGCCCGAAACCAAAAAATAACCTAGCCTACCGATCAAGCATAAGGGGATATAACTCTATGCGAAGGTTTTGCAGGGTACAGCTAGTATTGATTAATGAGGTCACGCGTACATTTCGAAGATATTTTGTAGGAATATTTTAGTTTTAGGAAAGCTCGTACGCCATTGTATTTGGAAAAATGGAGTCAACAGAAAAAAGGGGTAAATGTAAAATATAATTTAAAAAATGGGGCATTTGGGAGGACTCTTGATGTCCCCCTTAAGCTAGTAGAGCGCCCTTCACGCCCCGTATTAGTCAGACGTTCCATTATCACGTGACTGCACTGGGTCCTCGATAGACAGAGATGGGGAGAGGCGTGAGGCCGTGTGGTGTTGATTGAGCGATCGATTGTCGATTCTCGGTGAGAACCAAGAGAATATTCCAAGGTCCTAGTAGTGAATGTTAGTTACAGATCCCTCTTGGTCGTCCCCTCACCCTGAAAATTGGTACCAGACTTGGAGAATTAGGAGCAGCTGGCTTTGTGATAACCCCCACAATCCCTTTTTGATGCTGTGATTACAGAAATAGATGAATTCTACATTTCATCTGACCCCATTGGTCCTTTAGGGATAAAGGGAAATTTACTTCTGTTTTAAATACTTGAGACGGAGAAGCCGGACTGGTTAAAGTCAAAACACGTGCTCAGTTAAGTGTTACCCTGCTTGTGTGAGTGTAATAGTGAGAGAGAGTGGGGAGAAAAAGGGACAGAGAGAGAGGAGAGAGAGAGGAGAGAAAGATAGAGAGCTACTAAGAGAGAGGGAGAGAGAGACACATACATACAAAGAGAGGGAGAGAGAGAGAGAGAGAGAGAGGGGGGAGAGAGAGAATGGAACAGAGAAAGTGAGAAAGATGAAGAATAGACAGTCCACTCACGTGCAGGTTGACAGATATTCAGCAGATCTGGCGTCGTTGTGAAGGTCTACAGCCTCTCCGTTGTAATGCCTTGACCCACAGGTGTGGCAGGCACCAGCCAGCTCATTGACCTGGAACATATATCCAAGTACAGGTCAGCTCTGACGGATCAGACGGTTTGTATGGTGCTCTTCTTTCATCCCCCACCATAGTCGATAGTGCAATGACCATGGGAGATATAGCGATGTGGTGGTGGAACAAGGCGTAATGAGAAACCGACAACTTGACATTTGACCAAGTAACTTACTTTTTAATGGTTTTAAAAGGCTACAGGTAGGCTTACTTACAATGACGTGACCTTTGGCGACCAAGGCAGTAAGGTAAGCTAAAAGATTGTGGGTGAGGCAGACGGTGCCACCAGGTGTGCCAGTTGGACAGGTGGAGCAGGAGTAGCTGAGGAGTAGAAAGAGAGAAAGATGATGAGTATCTATCTATCTATCTCTCTACTGATCTACACATATCTATCTATCTATGCCTGTCTGTCCCCTCTGTCTCTGTCTAGCTGTCTGTCTGTCTGCCTATCCATCTATATTTCTGTCTATCTGCCTGACTGACTGTCTAACTGTCTGTCTTTTGATCTGACTGTCTGTCGATGTGTGCATCGAACTGTTTTGTTGTTCTCCAAACAAAGATCATTACCAGCAAACGGCAAACCACAATGCTGTGATGTTTTCATAACATAAGTAATTGTCCAGTAATTCTCAAAGTAGGCAATATTGTCTTCCCCCCCCCCCCGGTAGGGGGAAAGGGGAGCTGAGACGATTCAGGGTGAGCAATGGAAGACTCGGGTCTAAATTATCATGCGATGGATCAATTTAAAGCAAGTTAGATTCACCAGAGAAGCTGCAAGTGTTAAATGTTTAAACAACAATATAAACTAAAAATAAATGATTTTTATTCACGATGGTTACAGAATTCCTTTTTTTAGAGCATTTTCTAAAAAAAATGCTCTATTGTCCCCGTTTTGTCTGTCTGTCATACCCTAGATCTCAACAACCATAAGTCCTAGACCCAAGAAATGACTTTTTTCCATTTCGCGATCTGACCTCTGAGAGCCGTAAAAGGGGGCTTAGTACCGTTTTTTGCTATATAAGCTATATTAATAAAGAGCGCCTATATCTCAACAACCATAAGTCCTAGACCCATGATGTATATATCATTTTGTAGGTCTTGGCCTGCCATGTGTACATCAAAAGTTCATTTCGCGATAGGACCTCTGAGGGCCGGGCTTCAGGGCTCCTAAGGGGCTTATATATTATATATACACCTTGTACGTTCAATAACCCATTCATTTGGTGCGAAATACTGCAGCACGTAGTTTCACCAAGATTTATTAAGAAACTCATCAAATGAAATAGTAAGCTTGTGTTCTGAGTTTAATTGAAAGTATCAGAGCTATGCAACAATTGACGGAGTTTTCGGACGATTAAATGACTATAATTTCGAATGTTTTCAATTATGAGCCCTATTTCAGTAACCACAAACCACTTGTAGTTAGATTTAAGAGAAAATAATTTTTTTTCAAATATAAAGAAACGTCTTTATAATATTTTTTTTACAGATATATGCATTACACAATTGAATTTATTAACATTTCCAAAATTTACAAATATTTACTGAAAGCTAACATACGTACTGATACATAACAAGAAAATGCGCTAACACGTGCTGTGTCCAGAATGGAACAGGCTTAATTGCTTGTTTAAAAATTCAAGTCTCCAGCCATATATATTGATTTTTTTTTTAGAATCAAAGAGTAAATGTTTATGAAATCTTATTTGTTTCCCCCATTTTAATTTGTTCAGACCCGAATAGTGTCCACTGGCGCTTGACCACTCAGCTATATGAGTTAAAAAAGTAAACAAAGCCTACAGTCCATTTGGCCATCTTGATATTAAACACGAATAGTGTCCACTGGTGCTTGACCATTCAGTCAATGTGGATTAAAAATGTAAACAAAGCTTAGTCCATCTGACACAATATCAAACAGGACTAGTCTCCACTGGCGCTTGACCATTCTGCTATGTATTGCACACAATGTAAAGAAAGATAGCTCATCTGATCTTTTGTTACAACAGGGGTTACGTCCATTGGCGCTTGACCATTCGGACATGTATATAATATAGACAAAGCTTTGTTGATCTGACCTGATATTTCAAGAGGACTAGTCACCACTAGCGCTTGACCATTCAGTAGTGTGTCGTACACAATGTGAACTAAGCGTATTCAATCTGAGCTTATGATCAAAACAGGAGTAGCTTCCCGATATTCAACTAGGGCTACGTTCTACTGGTGCAGGATATTGTACCATCAATGGAGTAAACAAGACAATTCCTTCGAACAATATATACTTTAAAGCGACTGCTTGTGGTCAGAGCCGTTATTAGGTTTCCTTGGGGCCCAAGTCGGGGCTCCTGCAGCGTTCGATGTGATAGGAATTAGTACCCTAATAAAATGGGAAGGAGGGTTCCTTTGGCTTTTGGGGGGCCTCAAGATTTTGTTTTCTTTTTAGACATTTCACGTAGCTCGTGGGCATTTACGTAATATCGGTATTTACAATTTGCGTTTATATGGGTAGGGTTGGGGACTTTAGACGAAAAATGTTTGAGAATCACTGTTATGGATCAATTGCTAGTTACGTCATCTCCATGAATACAGCATCCAGCGTTTTCATAACATAAAAGAAAGAAAAAAACCCACTGAATCCTATGGCCAAAGAGTTATCAGTTAGGCTAACGGCACGTAGAATCTGAAAATACCCCCCCTCCCGATGGGCGACAAAACAAATTCCACCCAGGGGCTGATAAGTTGGTGCACACGCCCCTGCATGTTCAACCTTTAACCCACTACTTACTGAGATCTGGAGGCCTTCAGTCCATTACACATGTCCCGGATGTTGTTGTAGGCGAAGGCGTTGTCCTGTACCCCGGATGGGTGAACTTTGGCCAGACTCAATATGCCAGCGTTGGCTTTCTCCAGCAGGGCGCATGCCATGGCCTTTGACTGGGCTGGGCACTGGCCAGCAGCTTAGGAGAAA
Organism: Bulinus truncatus; assembly: GCA_021962125.1. NCBI lineage: Eukaryota > Metazoa > Mollusca > Gastropoda > Planorbidae > Bulinus > Bulinus truncatus. Next base: position 7,767,398 of record JAGDYQ010000017.1, on the reverse strand, counting down.
ATGTAATAATAATTACTATGTGAAGTTCAGTGACGTAGCGAGGGGGGGGCAAGGGGATGAATCATGCCCGGGCGATAATCACAAAGGGGCGTCAAATGGTATAGTTTACATATATAATTACATGGTTTTCGAATGATGGGGGGGGGAAGGGCGCTAAAAAAGTTATTGTGCCTGTCAAGGTCCCCTTGCGGGGTCCCTGCGGTCGTTGTCTATTGGTATGATCACCTACTGAGTTCTGGCCAGCATTTATATTTGTCCCAGCCACAGGACGCACATCACAACGATAAATTGAGTAAAGAAACTCGGAAGTAAATACGCTACAACACATATTTATTTATCTCAAACAGAATATACACGCAGTGGGCCTTAAAAAAGGCCGTAGCTTTACCAGCTACTACAAAACCCATACATATAACGAACATAATACGCCACGACAGAATAGTTAGCTGGGGTGGGGTAGTTCTAAAGGAACTTAGGACTGTGGTGATCGAACACTTAAGTTCTGCCACACGGACAGCCTATCTTCCCCCACACCGCTCGAGTAATCGCACGACTTCACTCAGTCACTCTCTGCCGCCGACTGACCAATTCTAACTAAAAAGTCCCGCGACGCGCATCGGATCTCCCGGCATGCGTGCCGAGACTTCCGCTTCACTGACCAATCGCATAGACCGTGTACGTCACAACGATCACGCGTAATCAGTGGTGCCTTCAAGCATGAGGGATAAAGAGAAAAGAGCCCATCCCTCTCCCGCTTGAATATAACAAGGGCACAGGTTATCTCCCCATATAGACATTCTCTTCCCAGGTGACAACGTGATAAGTGGGTACTAGACGGACCGACCACAGTGGAGAAAAACCTGGGAAGACAAAGCCTTTGTCTATCCTATGTATTATCTTATCTCACCCTCGGGTGATGAAAGCAGGGTAGGGCTTGGACTTGATTTCATTCATTAAATCACAGAATGTGACAGTGCCCCGGGCGCGAGGTAAGCTCGTTGCGCCATTGGCGAAGTTATTATTGCTCATCGTGCGATCTATTTATAACTTTTACAGAAAGCTTTTTAATATTAAAATAGGCCCCCCCCCCCTAAAATAAATGAAATAAAAAAAATACTGATTCTACATAGTATTATTATCTATATCTAATTTAGTTACATATTTTAGGTTGAAACGTGTATTCGAAAAAAAATAAATTGTGAAAAAATGGGTTTAGGAATAACTACGGTTGATTTTTATATGACCTTCTGACAATAGTTAATGTCTTTAGCGTGGTATTTATTAACTGTAGGTAATTTCCTTTAAAATTATGGATTATTTTTGAACAACAATATCAAATAGAAGCATTTGTGTAAAAATTATGAGTGTCCATATGTTGATCCTTATATTAAGTCGTATTTAGGATCTAGAGATGATAATGGAGAGACTTTTCGTTTTGTGTAAGAGAAAATAGTTTGACCAATACATACCGCAGCTAGATTCGGCGTGGAGATCCAGGTAGTTCCCTGCGACCCAGATCAGCTGAGAAACGAATATGTTGGTCAGCATATTGGTCAATATGTTGGTCAGTATATTGGTCAATATGTTGGTCAGCATATTGGTCAATATGTTAGTCAGCATATTGGTCAATATGTTGGTCAGTATATTGGTCAATATGTTGGTCAGCATATTGGTCAATATGTTGGTCAGTATATTGGTCAATATGTTGGTCAGCATATTGGTCAATATGTTGGTCAGTATATTGGTCAATATATTGGAGGTATATGGTCAATCAACTGTACTTATCATTGTGTGGTCAATGAATTGATCAAGAATGTGGTTAGCTTATGTTCAATATTCGGTCATTTAAGTGATCAAAATATTAATATTTATTAATTACATGATAATTAATTATTTAATGAATTGATCATCGGTTAAATTACAATGTAGTACTAGGCCAGTAACGTATAGTTAAAGTAATACAAATATCACCCGTAAGTATTAAATATTCCATCTAGTTTCTTTTTTTTATTGATATTTAAAAAAGATATGACACATAATAATATCAATATTAATACATTAATAAAAAATTAATAAAATGCAGTTCTATATAACTATTTACCTATTGGTTGTCGGATAATATTATAGTAAATTACCTTTCCACCATACTGCAGCTGGTACCAGGTGTAACCGTCAACTGTCAAAATTCCACCGTTGATTTTGCCACAGACTCCCTTGGCTAGGACTTCAGAAACATGTCCACTTGTCCCAGCTTGGAACGAAGGGAAGGAAGCAGAGTTATTTAAGACTAATTGACTTCTCAACTAATTATCTGATATATTACAGTATCCTATTTCAAGTAAGATGCTCCCCAACCACCCACACCCCTTCGGGGATCGGTGCCCCATGACATATGTTTAGGTTTCCTTCCACCTTTGTAGAGGTCTTGTCTAGATTATGATCTTTTATAAATGCTCGCAGTGGCTGTTTGTGTGTGTGTGTGTGTGTGTGTTCCATTCACCAGTTGTCCTCGCCACAACTTATTTCACCTACATGCCAAACCATATGTCTCATACAGGCCAAACCACTAGTCTCCTATTGGCCAAGCCAGATGTATCCTATGGCCAAACCATATGTCTCCATTGGACCTTAGTGTATGCCTTATGTGGCCCAAAACATATGTCTACTATGGGACATATTACATGTCTAATACGAAACCACTATACTCATGGGCAAGAGTGAAAAGGCTTTTAGGAAAGTTTCGCTTTACCAAAACTTGTAATTCACTTTACTAGTACTGGGTCAACCGTTTAAACGGTAAACCGCATAATATGACTTCGGTATATAAGTGGGCTCATTTTAGTCGATCTTCTCAAAGGAAATATTAAATGTTTCGGTTATCGTTGATTGTTTCGGATTTCGTCTATTTTACACGTAACCTCTCAACAGACTTTGAAAACTTACATCCTTATCGTAAGAGTTATCAATCCAAACTATAAAATCTGCATCTTTGTCTCCCCTACTCGAGTATTCCGTCTTCTCCGGAAGTGAGTTCAAACAGGAAAGACAACCATGTTAAATGTTCTTTTATTATTAACACTTGTCTTTAACATTCCTTTTATAAACATTCCTGATTTATTGATTGTAGTATTCAAAGGCTATATTTGTTCCTTTAATTGTATTTATTTATATTTCTGAGCGCCTATAAAGGATTCATTGATTATTACCTAGGTTTGGCTATAAATGCAAACGACTTACAGGAGTAAAACATGCCAAATGTAATTTGCTCACCTGAATCTCTGGCGTTCACTCCGTCTGTATTGGTACAAACACACTCCCCGCCATGAATTTGGTCTTTGATCAATGCAGCTTTGGCGACAGCTGCAAGAGCGATTACTGCTACAATCCACATGTTTAACAACGAAAAGACAGGGTTACCTTTCTTGCTGTGGTGAATTACTACTGATTATGGAAAAACACACAAGCGATCAAGTCTATTTATAGCACTGTCTACGTCACGTACCAGATTTCATTTTCTCACCAATGTACCACTATCTAAATTCGGCAACACCAAAAAAAAAACATTCAGGTTTTTTAAAAAAATACTAAAATTGATTAAAAAGTGGTCTGATTTATTTATAATTATTCTTTTAATTATATAAATTTACTGTTATTTTTCAACTGCTACATGAGAAAGTTATAAATACTCTTCAAATTGAAATCGTCTATAGCAGGGGTCGACAACCTTTTGAGACGGAAGAGCCAAAAGCTATAATTTACAATTTTCTCAGTTTTTAAAGAGCCACTAAAATTGTTGCTTCAATATTATGGTATTTCATTAGGCCGCAATTTGACATCGAAAGAGCCGTAGGTTGCCGACCCCTGGTCTACAGTAGTAAATGAGATTCTCTTAATTGTATTGTTTGAATAACAATTTGAAGTTTGGGTCATTAATTCTAAGACACCTGAGAGCAAAGGCTAAAAAATCTGCTAAATTTCCATCCTTTGTAATTAAGTAATAGTGCATTTGGAAATGGGTTCAATGGATTCAATAGGTTAAATGGATTCAATGGATTTAATGGATTAAAAAATGTCAGTTTTTAAAACTTAAACTGATTTTTTTTACTACAACACTTTGACCTTTCTATTAAAGCGAACGGGGGGCGTGACCCGACAGCCAATGTTAAAGTATGACAGTTTCAGGACTCCCGCCAACACGTTAATGACGTCATCTTTCTTTTGATCATACGGTTTTCTGTCTGGCCCGAAGATTGATGGCCAGATATCATTCCTGCATACAAATGATCATTGTAAGACTTCAAATCAGTGTTTCTCACCGTCGGGGGCCAAACTTCACACGGGGATGGGGAAGGCAATGGAAGTAAGGGGGTAAGGGTTTGAATGTTAAGGAATTGAGCCCGTGAATGAACCTCCTGTCGAGAACTGCTCTGCTGATGAACTTAGTGTGCACTTCAAAGTGTCGTCTTTGTGCACATATCAAACATGATCTTTGTGCACATATTAAAATATGATCTTTGTGCACACATCAATATATGAACTTTTTTGCGAACATCAAAAAATAATCTTTGTGTACATCTCAACGAGAGATCTTCGCTTGCATCTGAAGATATGATCTTGTGTGCGCATTTCCAAAAAATGTTCTTTTTCTACATCTCAACAAAAGATCTTTGTGCGCACCTCAAAATGTTATCTTGTATGCGCACTTCCAAAATAGGATCTTTGTGCACATTTCCAAAGTATGATCGTTGTACACACCACAAAATCATTCTTTTAAAGTGTATTATCTTTCGTAACTCCCGGTGTTTTTTAATCCTTCTTTCTCTTAATATATTTGTTTTGGCTCTTGTGGCATTCTGTTAGGTCAGTTTCTCCTTTAACCCTGCTTGACCCCCCCCCTCTCTCCTCCCCCCCTCCCCCACCCCCTTCCCCCATTTATATAAAAATCACGTGAACACAAATTATAACTTCAATTTGACCTCTTTTTCTTCAGTGTTATCGTCCCTATATTTGTCGTCTTCGCCTCTTATTGACTAGAACTGACACGAGTGTACTTAATTAAGGGCTTTAATTTTTTTTGTGCATAGCTGGTTGATTGATTGACCAAATGCTAATCACTTCAGGCAGCACGGGGTGTAGGTAAGGAAAGGTAAAAAGTGCACAGGTAAACGGAGTACAGTGGTTTAAACATTCTTTTACCCCCCTCACCCCCAACTCTCATTTTGAAAGATAAATGATGTCATATAAATTGCTAGCTCGAAATTTAAAGTTTATTTTAACTTTTCAATTTTGGTTAATTTGACAAGAAAACGATATTATTGGTAAGTAAGAAAGATTAGAAGCAAAAGTTTAAGAGACATGATAGTTATAAAAATTTTAGTTAATTAAAAAACAACAACACGCACACACACACACACACACAAACACACACACACACACACACACACACAAAACATGCATCCACAGTGCTACTTTGTGAACTTATCTGTCTACTTCAGTGTAAACTCGGACACAGTATATTTACTTAAAGAACACGATAATTGGCTGTTGATACACACACACTACCAGCTTGCAAAGTACATAAGATAATTATTGATACATACGTGAGCTATTCGTTTTTCCTTTTTTTATGCCGCAACGTTAAAATAAAAAAAAATACATTTAAAGAGAAATAATTAGGTGGGGGAGAGTGGAGAAATAGGAACTACAAATAAACATTTGCATTAAAATAAAAAAAATAAAGTTTGCAAAGTAATTATCGTAAGCAGAGCTTAATCAACCTTCAATCACTTTAGAGAAAACATTAAACAAATTAATTGTCTTCAAATACAATTACTAATAATTTATTTCTTGTCTTTTTAAGATAATTATTACCCATTAACGAAAACGTCGAACAAAAGGAAAGAGGCATATAAAAGTCAGATCACCTGAAATATCTCTGCAGAATGATTAAACTATAGGCCAGATTTTTATTTTTTTTTTGTAGTGCAAGTATCTGTCTTTTTTCTTTTCAACTACAGCTTTTTTTTAAGTATTTTTATTTTAATCTGTCGAAGTAATGTAAAGCAATATGTGTTTTCATATGAATATTTTTAAGACGTTTAACTTTGTCAATGATTGTGACATAGACAGGTCTCTGTCTTAAAAATAATGTCTTAGAATTTCCACTCCGCTTTTAAAAATTAAATCTTTATTTCAATGGCTTTTGAAAGGCCGTCTTTAAATTTGATCTTAAACTCCATACATAAGACTGGCATTAAAGACTTTCCCCAAGAGTTCACCTTAATCTCTAACCAACTATCTTAAAAAAAGGAATAAACTTTGTTAATTAAACTATTTGTTTATAACACAGTGACACGGTGTAAACAAATATCAGTTGACATTGTAAAAAAAAAAAACAACTCTGTCTTAGAAACATCGGCTTTGTCTGAGCAACACGAATGTGACTCTCAACATGTCAGAGGCGCAGCGAGGGGTGGGCAAGGGGGCATTAAGCCCGGGCGCTACTCACAAAGGGGCGCCAAATGGTATATTTTACATATAATATTACATGGTTTTCGAATGTGGGGGGGGGGTTGCTAGAAAGGTATTAAAAAGGTATAGTGCACCAGGCGCGAGTTAAGCTCGCTACGCCATGCAACATGTCTTTGGTCACCTGACATTCTTGGAACTTAAACCTTGTTTAAAACCACGTGCTATTGATACAACTCCCACTTTAAAAAAATATTTCATATTTATTCATAAATCTGTATTACAAATAATAAGAACTTTTTTCCAGACTTAATACACTGATTAAAATCAGTAAATCAGAAAGTTGGTCTCAGTTAACTACGACACCGACACCTCGATGGTGAACTCAAGAGTAAAATTGTAACTTTCCTGGACTAACACACCTACAACGATTGCTGTTTTTCGTTAAGTGATGTTAAAGTTAAAGCCGAAAAACTTTTACATTATATCTATCTCACTTGTGTGAGTTCGGTTTAAATATCATAATTATAACTAGCTGTACCCTGCAAAACCTTCGCATATAGTTATCTTCCTTTAGGCTTGATCGGTAGGCTAGGTTATTATTAGGTTTCGGGCAGATCCGATTTTTTCATGATTGTATTTTAAACTGGAGTACTGTTGTATTAATTCTTTACTTTCGATTTAACGCAGAACGCAAATCGCTATTATTTTATTAGATAATTTTTTTTTGCCACATTTACCTTTCGAGATCTTTAACTTTTTGTTATAGGTTCATATACTGCACGGCCATGCTGGCGGTACCGGAGTACTATTACCTGAAAAAAGACAAAAAAGATTAAAAACTTTATGAAAAGTTGTTTTATTCTTTCGTACTTCTTTAAATATATTCATTTACTGTTAATGGTTTATAACATTGATAAAGCATATACAAATAGGCACAATTAAAGTTATTAAAAAAGAGAAGTTATTTATTCATTAATATATAGAAAAAGAAATTGCTGTTTTTTTTTTCAGATTTCCATACAAATACTTTTTTTTCCTGTTGTCGCTCAATTGATATATTTGAAAGTATATGAAACTAAAAAATCATGTCCAGCTCCAATCTAACATTCAACGCTTCTCACTCAATAAACTATTTCACTGCTCCAGCATTCGTCCCCCTGAACTGCTCGTGTCCAGTGCCACGCTTTACCTGTTTGGCCACATCTTTGACACCTGGTTCTCTCTCTTGGTATGCCTCGTGGGGCTGGTCACTAATGTCATCGACATCATTATCTTTTGGAGGATGGGATACAAGGAAACGGTCAATATCACCATGTCGGCTATCGCCTTCTGGGACGTGGTAAAGGTCATGGCCGGGATGACCTCCCGCTTCTACGGCCCCATATCCGTAAACTCGGCCGCTTTCGGGAAATCCTGGGAGAACATCACCTTCACGAAGCTCCTGTACGTCCACGTGTTATCAGGAAATGTATCTTTCGTGATGGGCGGTTACGTAGCGATAGAAAGGTGTCTATGCGTCAGCCGGCCGTTCACCGTTAGATCGCTGCTTACTACGAAGACAACTTTCGCGATCCTGATATTCATATCCATCTTTGTTTTCGGTTCGCTCACCCCAATGCTCAACATCTTTGAGTTCAAGTGGGTGTACAGCAAAGACGTCGGCACGTCCATCGCTATCTACGACTACACGGACTTCTACTACGGCGGAGGCAAAATCTTCCTTCAAGGCTACAAGGTGCTGAACTTCATCTACCCAATGCTCAGCCTGTTAGCCATGGTCACCTGTACCATCATCATCTTGTACCAGCTCCGAAGGTCCACCCAGTTCCGAGCATCGATGACGCTGAGCGGCGGCCAAGATAGGAAGGGAGGACAGGCGCAGATGAGCACCAGGGACAAGCAGGTACTGAAGATGCTTCTTGTGGTCATAGTTTTGTTCATCGCCAGCCTGATCCCCAGGTTCGTCCACTACACGACCATGCTGGCTGTGCCGGAGTACTATTACCTGAAGAGGTTCCACAACATCTTCTGGGTCATCGTGTACATTGTAGCCTTTGCTGATTTCCTTAACGCTTCACTCAACATGTTTGTTTTCCTCAGCATGTGCTCGGGGTTCAGAACCGTTTGCTATGAGACATTTTTTTGCAATAGCAGCCGGCGAACGCAAAAAAATGTAAAGAAAATATAAATAACTACCAAAAAACTCTTTAAATGTGGGACGGATGGCCGAGTGGTGTAGATTCTTGACAGTTGACCTGAGAGTCCTGGGTTCAATCCTAGGTGAGAACCATGGGAATTTTTCCAGGTGAAATTAGGTGCAAAGTCGTTCCACAAGTCCACTCAGCTTAAAATGACTTACATGACTGAAGTTGGGTAAGTAAAGGCGGCTGGGCGTTGTGTCAGCCACGCAATCCCCTTCATATGTCGAGGTAATAGAAACAGTTGAATTACACGCTGCATCCGTTCTAAGGGAATATTACTTTTTTTGTAATCCTTTTATAAATAGGCCTATGTAATTGAAAATAAACAGTAAAAAATGTTTTTTTATTTTTTTTTGGTTCATTAAATTTACATAACAGCAGAGACCCATGAAATCTGTAAGTTGTAAGAGACTTTTGTTCAGCTTCAATTATCCGTTTATTGTGTCTGTCTTTCGTCTGCTAATGCATACGATTTTTTTCTAAAAGTTTCCTAATGCACGAAATATGTATGATTTGATCTACTTACGACAAATAAAATAGTTTTTTATTGGCTGAGTGCATTCGAATGAAAAACAACTTAAAATAAAGTAATTAAAAAAAAATTGTTATTCTGTTCAGTCCTAGACAGAGCACTTAAAGTTTATTTGATCCGCTTTAGATAGTCCTAACAGCCAAGCGAAAGATTCATCCAAATCGTTTAATAGCAACCGTGAAGAAAATATTGTGCTTTGTTAGAATTAAAAGAAAATATACAACTGGCTCGCTTTTATTACAGTAGACCAGGGGGATATCAAGATATGTACTAACACTGATTCATAAGTGTTTATCATATTAAAATGAATTCTGCAACTTTTTTGGATTTTTTCCCGCCATTTTCAAATTGTGCTGAATCTAAATATTGAAATTTCGGGCTAAAAAAAAGAGTTCGAGTTTGGGAAAATAGCAGATTATGTTCTATCTTTAGTCAATCTTTTCCGAGACTTTTCTTACCAGGTCAATAAAAACTGTACTTAAAAGATTTGATAAATAAATAAATAAATATATATTAAGTTTCTAACAAAAATATACCATTTTGAGATGTGCAAATAATCTCGCTAATCATTTGTTTCAGATTGAAAAATAAATACATTTTTACAGCCGAAGAGTTATAACTTAAAGATAACCATTCAGTGTGAACGTGAAATATAGACAGACCCTTCCATTTAAAGAGTATTAGTCATTGTGTAGGCAAACTGACTAAAGATGGCTACGTCAGTTTCAAATTACCACACGGTCTCAGGTATAACTGTTTAGGGCAGGGGGTGGGCAAACTACAACCCGCGGGCCGCAGGCGGCCCGTCAGAGTATATTGTGCGGCCCGTATGGCTGTACATGCTGCGAACCTATGTCGATAGTAATTTTCTTTGTTTAGAGTTTTTGATATTATAACGGTTTTATGGCTCCAGAACATCAGAACATTAGTTAGAGCTGCTTGACCTACATACAGAATATGACCTGAAGGAAAAGTTCAAGTCAGTTCTTTTCTGGAGTTTTAAGGGTGTTAGCCACAAGCGGCATTTCCACACCTAAAAACTTTGCTGCCAAGCTTCAATTACTATTTTGGTCCAAATACATTTGTGAGAAGGCCTTTCCTTGTATGAAAATAAACAAGTATAAGAACAGATCGATGTTGACTGACTGCAATTTAAAAGTGTTGACATTCAGAACTTACACACTTCTATAACATTTTCCAAAATTGTGAACATATTTCTCATTAATTATAATTGTACTCTGTGTTCAGTTTATATATAAAAATTAAGTTCATTCGTCTTCAAAATTATTATGACAGGTAATAATAAACGTTTGTTAAAAAAATTATGAATAGTAAAGTCTTAGTAATTACCAAATTAGCAACTGATTTAGTTCGTATTTTAAATTGTGCTTGTATAATAGAGTGTGAATGTGAAATCAAATGATAAATACATGGTTATTGTCATTCATTCATCTTTTCATAAATTGTAATTAAAGTAGACAAAATGTATATGCGGCCCGCCAATAACAATCAAGCTTTCAATGTGGCCCTCCGTAGAAAAAAAATTTGTCCACCCCTGGTTTAGGGAGCTACCGGTTGGGGCCATGATAACGACACATTTGATAAGAATTTATAATGGAAGGAGGGGCCACCCAGCATTTGGGGGCCCTGGGTTATCGCATAGGTAGCCTATCAATAAAACGTTTGATTGTTCGATTTTTTCCAATTCCGGTAACACCAGAAACTATTCATGACTTACGGCTCGCCGTATAACCTCATTGAAAACGAGCAGTGTCGGTTATGATTTGATAGGGAAGGTGCGAATCCTTGCGTCAAATAGACCATCGAAAGGTTCTTGACCCAGCCTGAATAAACTGACCCAGATTGACTGAAATGACCCAGGTTGACCTTATTGGTGACCCAGATAGGATCGCAGATAAATCGCACCACTGGCCACAACAGCTCTCAAACTTGAACCAAAAAAAAATCTAATACAGAGAGTAAAATCATACAAACACCCACACACACACAAACACACATACAAACACACACACACAATTGTTCTTGACAATCGAGCATTAAGCATTGAATTCATTTTGCACATGCAAGGAATTCATATTGGTTGTGTGCATCAAGGTAATCAATTTTTTCACGTATTAATCTCAGTGTTTACTAAGTTTTACTACACCATGTAATATTAATCTCAGTGTTTACTAAGTTTTACTACACCATGTAATACACATGTCTTTAGTAAGTTTAAGAACTTGTTAAGTAATCACTTCCCTTTTTTTTACTGAATACCAGATGTGATCGGTTGGTGTGTAAGTGGTTAAGACCGATATTTTTTGGTTTTCATGCACGAGTGACGGTAGGTAAAAGATGCAACGCCCACTCCTTTCCAAGCTCAATACAAAATTGAAAGTTTAATTTTTTTTTGTTATTTAAGAGTGCACCATTTTCCAGCACCATTTTGAAATTCAAGACAAACTGTTGATAAAGTTTTTAAAGAAATTCCTTGGCAATCTTATGTTACACCGGCAGGTCTTTATTGCACTTTCAATCTTATGTTGCACTGGCAGGCCTATATTGCACTGACAATCTTATGTTGCACTGGCTGGCCTATATTGCACTGACAATCTTATGTTGCACTGGCAGGCCTATATTGCACTGGCAGGTCTATATTGCACTGACAATCTTATGTTGCACTAGCAGGCCTACATTGCACTGACAGGCCTATATTGCACTGTCAGGCCTATATTGCATTGGCAATCTTATGTTGCACTGGCTGGCCTATATTGCACTGACAATCTTATGTTGCACTGGCAGGCCTATATTGCACTGGCAGGTCTATATTGCACTGACAATCTTATGTTGCACTAGCAGGCCTACATTGCACTGACAGGCCTATATTGCACTGTCAGGCCTATATTGCATTGGCAATCTTATGTTGCACTTGCAGGCCTATACTGCACTGACAATCTTATGTTGCACCGGCAGGCCTATATTGCACTGGCAATCTAAAGCTGCACTGGCAATCCCATGTTGCACTGGCAGGCCTACGTTGCACCGACAGGCCTATATAGCCTATATTGCACTGGCAGGCCAATAATATTGCAAACATACATGCCTAAAAAAATTAAAAGGGGAGATAGTCTAAAATGGAAGTCAGAGCCCCCCCCACACACACCCACCCCTCCCTCCCTCCACTGTTTGATGGGGGCTATACATTTACAAATGATTGCCCTAAAATGTCTTATATTTGTTTAGGGGTCCTTGCAAATAAATAAAGGGATCAGTTTATCTTTCATATGCCTGATGCTGGCAGTAATGTCAAAAGTTCTGTTTCCCTATATTTTAAAATCATCTGGTCACACCTTACCCAACCTACATAATAAAAGCACAGGTTAAAGGAATTGGAATTTCAAATCTTTATACCATTTGATCATTGAACATAGAAGGCTAAGTATCCCACCCCCCAATTCCCTATTTCATTGTCGCTGTTTTTTTTGTGGATTTTTTGTCGCCGTTATTTGTCGCTGTTTTTTTTTGTCACTGTTTTTTTTTTTGGGGGGGGGTTGTAGCTTTTTTGTAGCTGTTTTTGTCGCTGTTTTTTGTAGCTGTTTTTTGTAACTGTTTTTTGTCGCTGTTTTTGTAGCTGTTTTTGGTCGTTGTTTTTGTCGCTGTTTTTTGTCGCTGTTTTTTTTGGGTGTTTTTTGTCGCTGTTTTTTGTCGCTGTTTTTTGTAGCTGTTTTTGGTCGCTGTTTTTTGTCGCCGTTATTTGTCGCTGTTTATTTGTCGCTTTTTTTTTGTTTTTTTGTCGCTGTTTTTTGTCGCTGTTTGTTTTTTTTTTCATTCTTTTTTTAAATAGGGAATATACTAGTTCGATTATATTTATTTGCTTATGAACTACCATTTACTAAAAATATGTCTTTTCCTCTATTGCTCTTCTAAATGTCACGCGCTCGCACGTGCATCTGTTTACACTCGTGACATGCAAGATTAGAACGTAGTTTACAGATAACACAACTTACAGTTAGTTCATTACCAATAGCAGTAGGCCTATACACCTGATGGCGTTAAAGGACAACCTTGTGTAATTCTTCCCCCTCCCCCCTTGGCAAAAATGCTTAACACGTTCAACTTGTGACAGGGTAAAAAAAAAAAGCAAAACTGTTGAACCTTATTTTTGCAAAGACACAGTGGCATAGTGAGGGAGGAGTAATGGGGGGTTTCATCATGTCATGGGCGCTACTCACAAAGGGGCGTTAAATAGTATATTTTACATATAATATTATATGGTTTTCGAATGGGGGGGGGGAACGCTATAAAGATATTTTGCCCCCGGCGCGAGTAAAGCTCGCTACGCCACTGCAAAGGCATTCATTTATATACAATGTATTACATCTAGTGTTACATTGTTTTACGTGTGTGTGTGTGTATGTATGTGTGTGTGTAAACAGTAGTTCTGGTGGGGGGGGGTGACGTTAATATACAGCAGACGATGCATCACATGCCCAAGCTTATTATGAGTATTTATAGATAAAGTGCATACCCTGAACATTAGACCTGCTGTAGAATGCGTTCAACTTTTTCTTGTAGATATTGTTTAATGTATGTGCATTTAAGTTATTATGTATACTAATATTAATTAGTCCTACACGAGAAATTACCTAGACCTAGGGCGCCGGATAACAAATAACCAGTAGAGACCTATATTGAAAACTGCACGTTTATTACTATAACTTCTTCTTTATGAATAATTACACGTTAATAATACACATTCTTTCTTGATATAATCAATTCTTCTAAAGAAACACCTTCAAGTGTATTTAATATGTTAAAGTAGCTTATCAGAATATAAATTATTCCCATTTTAAAAATTGTTATCTAATAAATAATAAAATTATTAATGTTCATAAAAAATATATCCCCCCATTATAACAACACCTCATAACCTTGATTCCGCAGTCACCTCCCTTGTTTTCCCTCATGATAACTGTACATCTCTTTAAATCTCCATACATAACTGTACTGTATTTCAAATACATAATATTTACATTTCAATTATAAGTATATCGTCTTTATATTACACGAACATGTACTTCATAACTATAACGTTTTTATATAATATACATCGATTTCAACTCTGTCCATATCAAGGTATTTCCCTTTATACGTCAATTTCTTGTCCGTATCATGGTATTTCCCAATATACGTCAATTTCCTGTCCACATCAATGTATTTATGTTTATACGTCAATTTCTTGTCCATTACAAAGTATTTCCCTTTATACGCCAGTTTCTAGTCAATATCAAGGTATTTCCCTTTGTACGTCAATTTCTTGTCTATATCAAGGTATTTCCCAATATACGTCAATTTCTTGTCCACATCAAGGTATTTTCCTTTATACGCCAGTTTCTAGTCAATATCAAGGTATTCCCTTTATACGTTAATTTCTTGTCCATATCAAAGTATTTCCATTTATACGCCAGTTTCTAGTCAATATCAAGGTATTTCCCTTTATACGTCAATTTCTTGTCCATATCAAGATATTTCGCTTTATACGCCAGTTTCTAGTCAATATCAAGGTATTTCCCTTTATACGCCAGTTCCTAGTCAATATCAAGGTATTTCCCTTTATACGCCAGTTTCTAGTCAATATCAAGGTATTTCCCTTTATGCGCCAGTTTCTAGTCAATATCAAGGTATTTCCCTTTATACGTCAAAATCTAGTCAATATCAAGGTATTTCCCTTTATACGTCAATTTCTAGTATCTCACCTCCATTGCAATAATGTTTATTGCTAAATATCAATACTCTTTCAGTTGATTATAACTATATTCTTAATAAACACTGTACTCTCTGTACTTTTTCTCTCTCATTTATTAATATCTTTGGTAGTGTACCATATGCAATGTTAAATAAACTGTTGTGCACTTTTTAATATCTTTCCTAAGATCTGGCTAATAACAACAAAAACAGACATTTTCCCCACCCAGTGGGTCGCGACCCTAGAACTACTGTTTCAAATAATGCTTGAAACAGACCGTGAAGAACGTTGATATTAACAGAATCTTTGAGGCAACAGACTTTCCGTGTTGTTTACATTTACAAGAATTTCTAGTTTAATTAAAGTATACATGGTATTTTCTTGTCACAGGAAAGAGAAGTGAAACAAGAGTTTTAGTAATTGTTTACAGCTATCTTAGTTTTTACATTAATTAACTGTAGTTTACAGCTATCTTAGTTTTTACATTGGTAAGTGTAGTTTACAGCTTAGTTTTTACATTGTTAAGTGTAGTTTACAGCTATCTTAGTTTTTACATTGGTAAGTGTAGTTTACAGCTTAGTTTTTACATTGTTAAGTGTAGTTTACAGCTATCTTAGTTTTTACATTGGTTAGTGTAGTTTACAGCTATCTTAGTTTTTACATTAATAAGTGTCGTTTACAGCTATCTTAGTTTTCACTTTGGTAAGTGTAGTTTACAGCTTAGTTTTTACATTGGTAAGTGTAGTTAACAGCTATCTTAGTTTTCACTTTGGTAAGTGTAGTTTACAGCTTAGTTTTTACATTGGTAAGTGTAGTTTACAGCTATCTTAGTTTTTAATTTTATACTTAGGTGACTAAACCAAATTCTGGATGGCATGCTGTGGATTATACGGGTTCGGCTCCCTGCAAGTCCAGTCACCTATGTCTCCCTTGTCGCTTGTTGGCCATTGCGCTATCATATTTGGTGTGGATGCAAAAGAGTTCTCTTTTGTGGTTTATAGGATGTATGAGGTACACATCTCCAAGTGTTAGAAGTAAGTGATCATCTCTATGCCTCTGTGTGTATTCCTAGGACCGGATTAGGATTATAAGACTATTGGCTTAAGCCCTGAAATAAAGCGACCCTCATATATCCGATTATAAGACTCTCCATGAATTTTTTAATGATAATCTCACACAGGAAGTCGCAAGAAATCTGATTAACACTTTGCATCGGGGCTTTCATTTTTTTTTTCAATCTTGAATAATATTTGACCAAATAACAGGATGGTTAATTAGCCAGCTACCGATGTCACGCCATAAAAAAAGAAAGGAAATCTATAATTCACGCCTTACTTTATATGAATATCAACCCAGTGTACACTATCGAATATTTATGTTGTTTATTTGCAATATATTTTTCAGATCTACTAGTATGCTCAGCTCTGACAAAAAAAAAAAAAAGAAATATTTCTTGTATGTCAGACGGCTTGGTATTTGTGTAATTGGATACAACCTAGTTTTAAAGTTTCTTTTTTCGATTGCTTAGTGCTTCATGCAAGGGTTCTAAAAATTAATTCTTCTTATATTTTAACACAATCTGTGAATCTTTTCATGTTTAACACTATATAGGACCATTGTTCCTGAACAACCTGGGTGATGCTAAAAATTTCCTACAAAAGAATATTTAATGAGTCAGTGATAAAAATAATTACATTACCATATTAGTGTTTTGATATTCATGAAGTTGGCTGGAGGTCTTAGAAATACAATCTCCGTCATTGCACTTTGGTTTGAAGCTATTTTTTTAGAGCATTTTCGAAAAAAAAAATGCTCTATTGTCCCCGTTTGTCTGTCTGTCTGTATGTCTGTCTGTCTGTCCGTCATCACCCTAGATCTCAACAACCATAAGTCCTAGACCCATGATGTATATATCATTTTGTAGGTCTTGGCCTGCCATGTGTGCAGCAAAAGTTCATTTCGCGATCTGACCTCTGAGGGCAGTAAAAGGGGGCTTATAAAGTACCGTTTTTTACTATATAAGCTATATTAATAATGGAGCGCCCTATATCTCAGCAACCATAAGTCCTAGACCCATGATGTATATATCATTTTGTAGGTCTTGACCTGCCATGTGTACATCAAAAGTTCATTTTGCAATAGGACCTCTGAGGGCCGGCTTTAGGCTCCGAAGGGGCTTATATATTATATATATAGCCCCATTCTACACCTTGTACGTTCAATAACCCATTCATTTGGTGCGAAATACTGCAGCACGTAGTTTCACCAAGATTTATTAAGAAACTCATCAAATGAAATAGTAAGCTTGTGTTCTGAGTTTAATTGAAAGTATCAGAGCTATGCAACAATTGACGGAGTTTTCGGACGATTAAATGACTACAATTTCGAATGTTTTCAATTATGAGTCCTATTTCAGTAACCACAAACCACTTGTAGTTAGATTTAAAGAAACGTCTTTATAATATTTTTTTTACAGATATATGCATTACACAATTGAATTTATAAACATTTCCTAAATTTACAAATATTTACTGAAAGCTAACAAACGTACTGATACATAACATGAAAATGCGCTAACACGTCCTGTGTCCAGAATGGAACAGGCTTAATTGCTTGTTTTTCTCTTTGACTTATTTTTATTGGCACGCTTTATAACTACACGATTTCCATAGTATCCGTTGAGTTCATTTCAAAAACAAGAAAACAAAACACAGATAAAATATTATTGTACCCAAATATGTGTATGTGTGAAGTCCCTGATAGGATGAGATGAGACCCTAGTCACTAATGGGACGGCTTTCAAAGGTGCTCTTCTTTCATCCCCTACCATAGCTGATTGTCCAATGGCCATTTAGGCACCAAGGGTGGGCATAAAGGGTACGTGAGGGAACCATGACCTGAACATTTTCCATGGCCCTCGCCAGAGATCGAACCAGATATCCTCAGGTCGACAATCAAGCGATTTACCTACCACACGACCATCCATCCCGTACACACATGTAGAGCGGTTCCCATGACAACAGATGTGAACGCCTTGGGCTACCAATGGGTCACCAGGCAGACCAATTTCCTGTCCAATGTAATTATTTAAAAAAAAGAAATAATACCATGAAAATGAATGCCTATTTATAATCACTGAAGCATGTCTGCCGAGAAAACGGTTGTTAAACAATCAAACGAAGTACTCGTGGATATAAACTTTATGCATAGCCCCACCACCCCTAAATAACATTATAAAAGAAAAAACAATAAAAAAACTGAACCATGTAAATAATGATTACACCACCCGCCACCCCCCATGCCAGTTTTTGGCTTCGTGCTGTCAACATTTATAACAACGAGAATTAATCAGTACATTAATCATTTTTTTGTTGAATTAGTAATTTTTAAAATTATCGTTTTTCCGTTCCTCTACTTTCTATAATCTTATACAATTTTTTTTTTCAAAAATTTAACTGCTTCTGTGTATTAGTCAATGTTTAATCAAATGATTTTTTTAAATTTTTTAATATTTCGGAACACATGACACAATTATGTCACCAAATACAGATTTATTATTTTTATTTTTATTCTATTGCGTAACTGTAAACAAACAAGACGGATAAATAAATAGCATCGACTCGTCTTGTTTCAATTTAATCAGAGTACATCTTGGGTCGATTCTGGCTCATTAATAAAACAAATCAACTGATTCATTTCTCAGCGCAACTTGCGTCGTTTAAAAAAAAAGCAAATAAATAAAACACAAAGGCTGAAAATTTCCATTGGTGCTTCGATTTAAAAACGAGGTTATACTGTCGGTACCACGTGCCTTGGCTGACAATCTTGACACATTCAATCAGAGCTTTCAACAAACAAAACTAAATTAAAAATAAATGTGTGGTTGAAATTCTATTGTTGGTTAAATTTTATGCATGAAATATATTTGCACAGATTTTTTTTTTCAACCTTATAAATCGAATCAATGATGCGCAAAATTTGCAGAGAAAACATAATTAGTGCATGCGTGTGAATATTTCTGTTTGAGTTTCGCCACATTTATCTGAGGTACAGTAGTACACTAATTTTTTTATATTTTTGTTATTAAAATGAAGTAAGATTCGATAATGTGCAAAGTTGTACCACCAGTGAAAATGTAAAAGACCGACGAACGACAAAACATTTTATTTAAGTTACAGGGTTCGCTTATCAAGCAAAAAATATAGGGCCCCTTATAAAACTCTGACAAATGGGGCCCACATTAGTTCTTCTTTAGAAAAAAAAAGAGCCCATGTTATTAGCAACTTAAAAAAAACAACTAAGCTATGGGCTCCCCGAATCTCGGGGTGGCCCCTATAGATGTTTTCGTGTCACCTCCCGATTGCGACGGCCTCATCGATATACAGCGGTGACTAGGTGGCGCTACTTGCGAGCCCTATTGGAGTATCCAACGACCGATGGTCGTGTGGTAAAGCACTTGACTGTTGACCTGAGGGTCCCTGGTTCGATCTCCGGTGAGAACCAATGGATTTTTCAGGTCATGGCTAAAGTCCTCACTATATCTCCCGTGGTGCCTCCATGGCCATTGCACTCTAGGCTATGGCGGGGATGAAAGAAGGGGATTATAAAAACCGTCCCACAAGTGGTTTATAGGATCTAAGAGATTTCATCTCATCACAAACACCAACATGTGCCTCATACAATAGAAGTGAGCTTGTTGCAGTTAAAAACATTTATTTGGCCAATACATGTATACATAATCTTCTCTGTCTCTCTCTTACTTGCCATCTTTCTCTCTCTCTCTCTCTTACTCGCCCTCTTTCTCTTCTCTCTCTCTCTCTGTCCCCAAATACTAAATATATCCACTACATTCATCGCTCAGCAGTACCTATATACATGATTGGACACCCTCACCGAATGCCAATACATACTCGTTCCGTTGATTCAACCGGAAACAAAACCACATGTAGCAGATGGCTTGTCTCCCCCTTTGTTTTCGTTTCCCAATATGAAATGCCTACTAAATCTCAGGCGATCTAGAGAATTCGTTTCAGTCGACAAAATCCGAGAGAAATGTTTTCGCAGAAAAAATGACGAAAAACCGAATCTATAATAACAGATGCAAGACTGCAAAAAAATTTTATAACTGATTTTTTTTTGTTTCATTTTTCAGACGGATTCCAAGATGTGTGACACTAACTCAACGGTGCGTGACGTCATCGTATCTTCCAGAGACCTGGCCATCGTGAAAACTGTCATCAACACGGGGCTAAGCTTTTTTCTTGTGGTGGTTGCACTGGTCAGCACCGTGGTCAACCTGCTCGTGTTCTACAGGATGGGCTACAGGGACACGGTCAGCGTCATCATCACGGGCATCGGCTGCTGCGACGTGGTCAAACTCCTGTGCGCGTTGGGCATTCTGCTGAATGGGATCGTGGGCATGGTCTCCCCAGCCACGGGCGTCAGCTGGGAGCAGTGCACGTTCCCTCAGGTCGTTTTCCTCCACCTCATCTTCGCTAACATCGCTTACGTCATAGCGGGCTACATGTCCGTGGAGCGTTGCCTGTGTGTCAGCATGCCCTTAAAAGTAAAGAGGATATTAACCCCTAAGGTGACAACGTTCATAGTCCTGGTCATAGTCGCTGGCGTCTTCATACCTTTATCCCCAATGATGTTGATATTCCATTGCAAAAAGACGTACAGCGAACATTATCTAGCCAACGTCTATTGCTACAGCTACTCCGACTTTTACTATTCGCACGGCAGGCCGTACCTAACCTTCTACAAAACCGTCAATATAGCTTACCCGCTGGTCAGTTTAATCTGTATGGTCACGTCCACCTCTATCATCGCTTACCACTTGTACAAAGCCAAATTTCGACGTTATGGCTCGGTGGTCAACCTTTTGAAGATGACCGCCAGGGACAGACAGGTGGTCAAAATGCTGATGGTGACCATCGTCGTATACATAGCGTGTACGGCCCCGAGGTTGGCCCACTTCATAGCCATGCTGTGTGTCCCTGATTATTACTTCCTGCAACGTTACCACAACATTTTCTGGTGCATCGTCTACACCATCTACTTCCTGGACTACTTGAACGCCGCCAGCCATTTCCCGATATTTTACTACATGGGATCCAACTTTAGGAAAGCTTTCGGTGAGGTAGTCTGTAGGCGCCCTAAAAAACCTGAGTTTCATATTTCATACAGCCAGCAAAATGTCAGCAGCGAAGACATAACAATGGAACTGGGTCCCAGCTAAACACGTTATAAGGCTATAGTTTTTTCTTAAAGGAATATGACCAGATCTGTTCCTAAGACCTCAGGAGCTCTTGAACGGAAATTTATTCAAAGTTGTCAAATGCAAAAGCACCTGTTAGGATCCTAATAGTATCAGATTTAAAATGAATTCATTCATTTGGTACAAATGTTCTTTACTAGGTAGCAAACATTAAGGAATGTGTAGCGGGATTAGGAACACGTGACTGGGGCCATAGAAAGAAACTTCCAGAGATTTCGGGAACCCTCAACAATATTATTTATCGGGTACCCTTAGCAGGCCCGTAGCCAGGTCAAAGTAAGCAGGGAGGCACCAATACCCAGCAAGGGGGCACCTTCTCATTTTAGTTACTTTTTCTTTATTTTTCCTCTTTTTCTTTTTTTAAGCGGGGGGGGGCACTCCACACCTAGCGGGGGGGGGGCACAGCCCCCCAGTGCCCCCCCCGGCTACGGGGCTGACCCTTAGCATGAGAGCTAACTGTAATTAGGCACTATAAGGAGGCACTAAAGCAATAAGATCCATAGGAATCCAATCCATAGGTACGGCTATGCTGACTTATGCATGCATATCGCTACAATGAACAGCCATGCAGTCAGAGAGGAAACATACTATAGCACTTACAAAGGGGCGGATGTTCCACCAGTTTAGTTAAATCAACCCCAGGCGCTACTAACGCAAGTTTTAAACACAGCTCGTCAATCGTGTGTGTGTGTGTGCTTCAAGCTGAAATATTTATCAATAAAACTTGGCGCCATTCTACCCAAGTTTTCAACGCAAAAATGATTTAAAAATCTCACAAATTTTGGTCGGTATTCATTGATATGAGTGATTATGTTATAAAAAATTATTATCAGCTTAGCAATTTGCTAATATTTTTTGTTACTATGCAGTAGTATTCACTTTTTTTTATTAGAATAGAATTGGTTATAGATCGACTCAAAAAACTGTCTGGATTACGTTAAGTCGCGCCTTCTCTATAACGAATTACACAAACTATTGCTAATCTTTTTTAACGTGTTCAAAATAATCCATTTAAAAAAAATACAAGGCGCAGAAGTAATCAGGCAAGTTAACTTCACAAAAAAATTGGTCAGCATCTTTGTTCTTTCCTAGTTGAGATAAATAAATTTTTCAGCTGGTACTCCTTTCATAAAATAAACTGTTCAGCTGGTTACTCGTAACATGAAATAATTTCTATATTATAAATAGAAAGGACATTAACGCGGGGATGTGGAGTTGTTATTTGAAATATTTTCAAATCAACTAAGTATAGTTATTAAAATTTTTCTTTTTTTGTTTGTTTTCGGTTTTTAGCTTGCTCCCTCCCATTACCCCCTAGTCTACCTCTCTCTCTCTCTCTCTCTCTCTCTCTCTCTCTCTCTCTCTCTCTCTCTCTCTCACACACACACACACACACACACACACACACAGCACACGCCCGCACAAAAACACACACACACACACAATCGAAACATCATACAGATTAAATTTTTTTCTCCCAAATAATAAATGTATTATTGAAATAAACTTCTGCAAAATTATCACCCACGTTAATAAGAGGTTGTTAGGTGGTTCGTAAAGACGGCAGTTTGCTTTCATTTCATATCTTAAAAATGGGAATTAAAAAGTATTTATGCTCTAGAGAAATACAAAAGTACGTCATCAACTTTAGAAAAACAAAAATCAATTAATGTCAATGAAACGAAACAATGAGATATATAAAGGTTAGTCGAAATAATTATTTCGTTTAGATTTAATCATCAGTTTTTTTTATATGACTTGGTATGAACACAAAAATTAGGGTTAAGTATATGGAACAAAATTACAGAACGAATGAAGAGAAAGTAAACCTGTTATTTTGAACACAACCGAAACAGGATTGTACCGAAATCGATTTTCTTATTTATAAATAAATGCGTCGTATTCGTAAGACGATTGTCGCATGTTTTTGTGATACAGACCAGTTAAAGAAGTCATTGAGGCAATCACATCGCCAATTTATTAAAAGCAAAAAAAAAAACTACATCAAATCTGAAAAACAAAAATAGTGGTTGGACGATTCATGCCATTGGTATAATTGAAAAATGTGTGGTCTCAGAATAATCCATAGGTCTCTAAACTATTTCTGAACATGACTTAAAGTCTGTCAGTCATTTAAAACAGGAACGGAATTCGGAATCACATTGGAATCGGAGATTTAGAGAATAATCGATTCGTAATGGGTAAAAACAATAATGTTGTTATTCGACACACTATTTTTTTTAAAACTGGTTTGTATCGGTTAGGAAAATTGCATAACCTTTGATAGCCTAAATGGAATTGGAGAGTATTGAATGAAACAAATGAGCTAGAGGAGAGACCAATAATGTTCACAGAAGATCATTTTGAGAGCAGACCCTTAATCCGTTCATCTAGAAACAATAAAAAGATCTTGCACTAGAACAGTAAGAGCACTGCCTCTTCAACGTTGTGTTTAAGTTATAATGTTGAACGTTTAAAACACATTTTACACGATCGAGGTTAGCAGTATAACATCCCCGCGATCGTATTGCATTAACAATGTGGAGATGTTTTGATACACCTTACTACTGTATCGTATCAACATACGGGTACTTTATTTGTTGACGTATAATAGCATACACTAATGTATCATAATAAAGTTATAAACAAAAGGTTGATAAAGTTGTTTTAATGGGTAGAAAATGAATCTGACGCTTGACATCACAACTATCCAGCCATATCTCTCGAAATCGTCGGGTAATATTTCACTGGCTGTCACTGCCCGTCAGAACAAAGACACCACAGTAACGGATGGTTTCCTGTCCACATTCACAACCGTGGTTGACATGTGGCTGTCGCTCGTCCTGTCCACTTTCGGGGTCATCTCCAACATCATCACCTTGGTCGTTTTCACTAAGCTCGGCTTCAAAGACACGGTCAACATCACAATGACCAGCATCACGCTGTGGGACCTTGTGTGGCTCTGCGGCTCGCTGCACCGTCTCTACGGCCCCATGTCCCTTGTGTCCGAAGCGCTGGGTACGTCCTGGCAGAACATCACCCTCACCAACATCGTTTACCTCCACATCGTCGCTGGCAACGTTTCCTACGTCATAGGGGGCTACGTGGCGCTGGAGAGGTGTCTGTGCGTCATCGCCCCCTTCAAAGTAAGAACCATAATCACGCCTAAATTAACGACCATCGTCTGCTGGACGATTTCGATCTGCGTATTTGTTTCACAGTTTCCGATATTTCTCATATTCGAATACACATGGATGTACAACGTCCAGTATATACAGGACATAGCCATCTATCGATATACACAGTTTTACAGCGTTCATGGTCAGAAAGTACTGGAGGTCTTCAGAAGTTTTAGTTTCGTATACCCTACGGTCAGCTTGACCTCCATGATCGTCAGTACAGTGGTCATATCATACCAGCTCGGGAACTCGTCCAATTTTAGGCAAAAAATTTCATCCGTCTCTCTGGGTAAGAGAACAGATTCCACAAAGCCCGAGCTCTCCTGCCAGAGAGCGACAAGTCATCAAGATGCTGCTGGTGGTCATCGCCGTCTATATGGTCAACCTCGTTCCCAGGGTCGTCCACTACGTGGCACTGCTGTCAGAGGCGGAGTACTTCACCATGAGGTATTACAACAACGTTTTCTGGATTGTCCTGTACGTCATTTTCTTTTTGGATTTCGTCAACTCCTCTGCCAATGTATTCGTCTTTTACCATATGAGTTCTAAATTTAGGCAGTGTTTCCAAAGCTTGTGTCTCGGTTGTGTCCCGTAAATAAATAGCAGGAAGTGAATAAAAAAAGACAAGAAATGAATTTAAATTGCTATGAATAACGAAGTCGGTGTTGTTTTGATAATGTTAATGAATCGTTATAAGTAATGACACATAATTACTTGATCGATCAATGTCGTCATAGTTACAAACGTACCACATACGCCACCGTTTACACAAACCTAACAAACAAACAAACCTTTACCAAACCACTTTCTTTTTAACTGTTACATTTGCCAAACTATTCGCATAGCAATGATATACACACAAAAAAAAAATATCATTTTGAATCCTATCCCAGCAGCCCCCAGGTGATGAGGGTGGAGAGAGGGTGGGGGTGGGGGGAGAGAGTAAGATGTTCTTACTCATGGTGTTATGAGGGTTAGGTGGAGTGACAGATCTGAAATCTGCTAAGACCGTGCTACATCTTCGACATCCTCGTGACAAATGTTATGTAATATAACCACAAATAATAACAGAAATATTCGATGACCTTTTCATACAAGATGATAAACTACTATAAATATATGTACCAAAGAATGAGAGTTAAAGACTGTTTTATATTAACACTTACCAATTCGCTGGCCAGACACTGTCAGCAATGTCAGCCTTTTGGAAAGGACCTACCAATGGCAAAGGGACAGAGGAATCTGAAGATCTGTTGTTGGTGGCCTATACCATACCATGGGTTAAGGGCAATGATGAGGATGATGATGATGATGATGATTATGATGATTACGATGATGATGATGATTATAATGTTGATGTTGTTGATGCTGATGATGGTTATGATGATAATGATAGAGGATGATGATTATGATGATGATGATTATGATGATGATGATGATTATGATGATGATGATGATGACTATGATGATGATTATGATGATGATGATGATGATGATGATGATGATGATGATGAATTCAGTAATAATGAATCATGAACACTTTTTAAACATTTCACAGTGTTTTTTGTTCTACTTCCAACTTTTAGCTCTGTGTGCAATGGACATTGCGAAACTAAGGTGCATTGGTGTCATTGTATGCCAAGTTGTAACGCCGATGGGAGTCAAAGAAAATCCAGACCACACACATATAAAAACAATAATATTTACAATGTGTTGACATTAATCCTTCTGTTATTCTTATTATGGTGTGTTACAAATGTGTTTGCTAATGTAAATAATAATAACAAGTCATTGTTCTATTCTTGGTTAAAATAAAAAAATGTTCTGTATAAAAATAAAAAAAAAATAAAATTGTGAAAAACGTTTTTTGTCTGCCTATGTGTCTGGCCTGAAATGAGTTCTAAGGAGTAAAAGTATTTGAAACTGGTAAACCTTTTTTTTTTTTCTTATAAATCAAATTATAAAATGGGGGAATAATAGTTGGTCTATATACACTTCAATTCAGTTTGCTTGGTTTGGCGGTTGTCGTATTTGTCATGTTTTGGGAAACTGGAAATCAATTATCTCTAGCTTCTCGACTCGAGAATCTCAAATCTCAATCGATATGAAATTGTTTACTCTCGATGACTATGCGGTATTTTATAACTGTCGAGTCAATTAAACCTAAAATCTTTTTACAGACACATGAAGATGATTACTTTTTGTGTAAATGTTGATGTAGCGGGGAACAAGCAGAAAGACGTTATACGACATTAGACACTGAATTTGTCTGATATCACTGCTCTGGTGTGTGTCTGAAAGTCCCTTTAAGTTTGGACGGAGATCTCTTAGATCTCTTATTAGGACGGTTTACTTTCCTCTTTACCCAATCCCACCACGGACCCATGCAACCAAGTGGGACCAGTGATTTAGATACTCGACTGTCAACTGGAAGTCCTGGTGGTTCGATCCTCGGTGGGTCCTGGAATTTTTACCAGGTTAAATTTGGTTGCAAAGTCGTCTAATTCGCAGCTTTAAATGGGTACCTGACTTAAGTTGGGGAAGTAAAAACTAGCTAAGGCATCACGGGTTATAGAAACAGAGATATGGCGGGGACTTTAGCCATGACCTGAAATATCCATTGGTCCTCAACGGAGACCGAACCAGGGACCCTCAGGTCGACAGTCGAGCGCTTTACCATCTGTCCTTGTACCATTTTCCAAGGTTTTAATTTTTTTTTTCAATTATTCTAGCTTGTTCCACTATCAATTCATTTTGATTATTATTATGTAGAAAGTTAGCAAAGGGCAGGGTATTAAATACGAAAAAAATAATAACTTTAAAAAAAAATACGCTCCATTTAAAAGTACTACATCTTTAGGTGATACAAAAACTATTAATAGAACTTAAACTGACTAAAACAAATAGCAGTGATGACGCCATAATGGAATGTAATTTATGACATGGCGAAATTAAAATTGTGCTGAGTGGATAAAGGTGTCCAAACGTCGTTCATTGGAACATTGAACAAAGGATACTAAAAGTAAATATTTCTAGAAATATACTATAGGTTTTCGAAATGAGGGGGGCGCTAAAAGACACAAGGTACACTGTCCCGGGCGCAAGTTGCCTTGCCCCCCCTACGCCTCTGGAACAAAGGATTCTAAGAATATTTTAACTGTTTTATTTTAATTGTTACATTCCTATTGTTTTCAATGCTGTTCCCTTTACACCGAAATGTACCTTGGGTTCTGTGAGATCCGTTATTTGAAGTGTACTCTGTACTTCGCAACGATCAATCGATACTGTCACATCAGAACATTTGTTGTCATAGTGAGCAATCAAACACAATCTGTAGACACTTCCTTCCGCCACAGTTCACTCCACTATCTTTACTTATCTTGACTCATCAATAAATCATCAGAAATGATTTTCAACGGTTCACGCCAATCACTCATGTTTATTTTTTTTTTTTAAATAAATAAGTATATTTAGACCTGTATAATAACAAGCATAACAAGCATCAATGTCCTGTCTCGTCTCTACGATCAACTACTTTAATCTGGATACTTTTTTTAACAACGTAAAGACAGGACTTGAAACTAACTGAAATATTTCATTTAATGTTTGACACAAAATACATGGATTATAATTTGTGAAATAATTTCTACACAGTTAAAAAGCTTTCAGTGTAACAGATTGTACCATTCACTTTTCAGGTTATATTTCAACCTTTACAATTTTTTTTCACATTTAATCTGGCACGGTTTTCACTAGAATTATTACACAAAGATTGTCTCAGATTGTCAATTATAACGTCTAAGTTTTAGTTATACACTTTAGCTTGACACATTTTGGAGACACATTGTCAATTTGGAACTCATTTTGGCAGAGGAGTTTCCAAAAAGAAAAATAAGGTACAGGACAATCCAGAAAACGTTGTTATAATACTTCATGGTGTAGTACTCCGCCTATGACAGCATGGCGATTAAGGTTTGGATTAACCATTGGGCATCCGTGATGTATTTTTTTTCGCCGCTTATTTCATGCTAGAAAACGGCAAAAGATCTGTTCGACCATTTGTATCTTCTTGAAATATGTATAGTCCCCATGTGTGAAATGTGGAATAACATACCATATTGTGGAATAACATACCATGTTGTAGAAGGACATACACTATTTTGAAAGGACATACAATATTGTGGACGAACATACAATAGGAAGAACATTATTGTGTTGAACATACAATATTACCGGTTTTGTTACAATAAAATGGCTAGCGAAAACCTTTATCTGATACTGACTCCAATGAGATTTCTCCTTATGGAGCTAAATCAATTTGTGTGATTTTTTTAACTTTCTAAAATTTATTTTTAGATTTCCTTTGCGTTTTTTAAATTGAAAGATACAAAAACAACATTCCGTTTGAGCCACACAAATAGTCGTTGGTTAATCTTGTATTGACTGCACACACAAGTACTTTAATTCTTAACATCATTTATGTGGGACTTCGGGAAACAGTTGAATTCATTTTTACATGATTTAACTAGGAAATAAATAAGGAACTAAAACTATTTGGAGTTTGAACTATTGACATTACTATAAAATGATAAAGATCGGATTCTAAGGCATCTTGATAGCATACAATGTATTTGACGTGATTTCTGTTACATTTAACGTTTTGTTGAGTTTCCGGGGAGCGGGAAAACATTTCTAATTCTAACTAAATATTAGGGTATCACTGAATATCATTTTCAGGCTAACTCCAAAATGTGTGACAAACTCAACGTTTCGTGACGTCATAATACCTTCCAGAGACCTGGCCATCGTGAAACTGTCATCAACACGGGGCTGAGCTTTTTCTTGTGGTGGTTGCACTGGTCAGCACCGTGGTCAACCTGCTCGTGTTCTACAGGATGGGCTACAGAGACACGGTCAGCGTCATCATCACGGGCATCGGCTGCTGCGACGTGGTCAAACTCCTGTGCGCGTTGGGCATCCTGCTGAACGGGATCGTGGGCATTGTCTCGCCAGCCACGGGCGTCAGCTGGGAGCAATGCACGTTCCCGCAGGTCGTCTTCCTCCACCTCATCTTCGCCAACATCTCTTACGTCATAGCGGGCTACATGTCCGTGGAGCGGTGCTTGTACATCAGCTTGCCAGTGAAAGTGAAGAAAATATTAACCCCCAAGGTTACAACGTATATAGTCCTGGCAATAGTCGCTGGCGTCTTCATACCTTTATCCCCAATGATGTTGATCTTTCAATGCAAAGAAGGTGTACGACCAGCACTATCAAACTGACGTCTATTGCTACAACTATTCCGATTTTTACTTATTCGCACGGCAGGCCGTACCTTACTTTTTACAGAATCGCCAACATAGCTTACCCTCTGGTCAGTTTGGTGTGCATGGTGACGTCCACCGCAATAATCGCGTACCACCTGTACCAAATCAGGTTCAGACATCATGAGCATGGGTCGGCGGCGGATAAATTGCTGAAGATGACCGCCAGGGACAGACAGGTGGTCACAATGCTGATGGTCACCATCGTCGTGTACATAGTATGCACGGCCCCCAAGGTTGGCCCACTTCATGGCTATGCTGACCGTCCCTGGATATTACTTCCTGCAACGTTATCACAACATCTACTGGTGCATCCTGTACATAATCTACTTCCTGGACTATCTAAACGCTGCCATCCACTTCCCGATATTTTACCACATGGGGTCCAACTTCAGGAAGGCTTTCGGTGAAATTTTCAGCAGGCGCGACAAAAATTCCCTGGCATATACTTCAAGCAGCCAACTCAACGTCAGCGCAGACGCGAGAAACGTGGAACTGAGCATCGGTTGAATAAGGGAACCCATGTTAAAAAGAGAATCGCGCTAAAAAAGTCGCGCAGTTGACGGATGGTCAAGTGGTATGGCCTCGACCTGAGGGTTTCAGAGTTCTAACATCAAAGAAGACACATTCATTGATAAAATGACTTTAAATAGTTTATTTCTTCTCTAATATAACCGTTGCATCAGTAAACAAACCAGTTTTAATTACGTTTTGCTCCATATAACAGCTGATAACACTAACAGTACTAATGTAGGAACTGTGGATTTAAGACGAACTCTTTAGACGACAAAAAATTTTTTTCTCTTAATGTTATTTTTTTTGTTAGGAGAAATGTTTTCATTCGAAGGAGAAGCAATTACTGTTAGTACAGAATTTACTTTTGAATGAATTTGAAATAAAGGCAGCCGTACATTTAATGGCGATAATCAAATCTTGAAATCGATATTAAGATAGATCTGACACAGGCCCGTAGCGTTCGGGGGGCAGGAAGGCCGGCCCCCCTGCGTTTTGTCTGCCCCCTGCTAATTTGCTATTGCCTGGCTATTTCCCCCCTGCTGTAGAATGCCTGGCCCCTCCTGTAGAATTTTCACGCTATGGGGCTGATCTGACATCAATCATGTACACACTAGTTGTAATCAATCAACTTGGCTTCAGATAGAATAAATCACGGACCTCATCTCTTGATAGAATAAATCACGGACCTCATCTCTTGATAGAATAAATCACGGACCTCAACTTTTGATAGAATAAATCACGGACCTCAACTTTTGATAGAATAAATCACTGACCTCAACCTTTGATAGAATAAATCACGGACCTCAATTGTGTTTATGAAATGTATTAGATGTAAATAAACAAACAATTTCTTAGTTATTGTTTTTTTTTTTGTTATCGGGTAGATGTAACTGTTATTAGGTCTTTCTCTGTATTCCATCTTTTTGCTGTCTATCTTTTAGTCAATGTCTGTTTAAATTTCTTTCTCTGTCTCACAAACACACACACAACACCTTACACACAAACACGTGAGTAATTATCTGTAATTATGTAGACTACAATTTTGTTTGACAAATCAATCACAAATCGATACAGTTTATAATAATCTCCTCCCGTTTATTTGTATTCACCGTCATTAGATTATGACGTTTGAAACTGCGGAGTTATTATAGACGTTCTGTTACACAAAATTATGGTTTCAGTTAGTTCCTGCAGATAGCAATTAAAATGCCTGCAAAAATAATCCTACAATTAACTTCAGAAATTAATTCTAAGATACTATTTCACTATCACTAGCAATCGTATGCAGAATAAATCAAAGCACATCTACCGGCTCAGTAAAAATTGTAGGAAGGTACATGAACATAATAGCTTTACAGGATGTTGTCTTCTTGAGTTGGGTTTTTGTTTTAGGATGACTGATTTCATCCCACGGCACGCATTTCATTTTGTGACAGCACGCTGGGTGTAGAATGGTTGTCATGGGTAATGGTAAGACGTTATTACGTTTATGGGGGAAGGGGCTGGGGGACTCTAAGCACGAGATAATTTAATCCAATTGGGGGGTTTAGGCAAACGTACATTTGGGGGTTCTGAGTCAAATGCACATTTGGTTTCTTAGGAAAATTTACATCTGGGGATTCTTAGTTAAATGTACATTTCGGGTTTCTAGGCAAATGTACGTTTGGGGTTCCTAGGCAAATGTACTTTTCGGAGCTACATGTTATGGTAAATCTCGGAGGGGTATGCAAAGGTACATTTGAGGGACATACGCAAAAAACCCTGTCGAAACCTGGGGTGGGGTATGGAACTGTGACAGCTATGACTCTTTTAGTCCCTATTTGCTGCATCACTTTATGCTGAGTCCCTTTGACAAACCCGCATCCTTGTGGTGAGCGGGGCTATATGCTAGGGGCTATATGCTAGTAATTTGCTAGGCCAGCCGTTTGCTGGAAATGTGGGCCATTTATTTTTTTTTTTTAGATCTAGTGAACAACATCTTTAGGGAAGATGGTTTAGAAATATAAATACGGTCCAATAACACAACCTGATCTCTAAAACAAGGGTCGCGGTGCCAGACTTGACTGTGAGCGTGAAGATATCAAGGGAACACATTTCCTAAACTCGCGAAACTCAGCACATGTCATAGATTTTACCCTCGTGGTTGTGTACACTTACGTCGTTACGTACACTTACGTTGTTATGAACACTTACGTTGTTATGTACACTTAGGTTGTTATGTGCACTTACGTTGTTATTTTTTTTGACGTTGTTACGTACACTTACGTTGTTATTTTTTACGTACACTTACGTTGGTTACGTACACTTACGTTGTTACGAGTGGTTATGTACACTTACGTCGTTACGTATCATCCTTAGCGTGGTTATCCTATAGTGTAGATACATAGCAAGGTATAAGTGTTGTTCAAATATGAAGAAAACTTTAGCTTGTTTAGCGATAAATGAAAGTTAGAAACGCTAAAAACAAGTAAACATTCGATACCACAACGCAGCCCCGTAGCGTGAGGCGCCCCCCGCGTTCTGCCGCGTTTTGTCTGCCTGCCCCCCCCACACACACATTTGCATTTGCTCTGCTGTAAGGCCTGGCCCCTGCTGTAGAATTTTCACGCTACGGTCTGCCACAATGGTATCACACACATATGTGTGAACGATAATCACTAAGAGCATCACACCAATGTATCACAATAAAGAGGTAAAACTCTTGTGTGAGTCAGTAGCTCCACTGTGGGGGAGGGGGTGTGTGCGGGCCGCACCGGGTGACAAAATTTTAGGGGTGACACCAAAATGAACAGTTCTATATTTCACAGCAAAAAAACTCGCATAAAAAAAAAAAACTCGATGTCACCATGCAGAGCAGTCACAGAAATTTCTACCATTGCTCATAGCACAGGGTGTAAGTCTTTCCTAAAAAATACAGAAAATTCGGGGGTCTTGAAAGGGGGCAAGGGGTAACAACCTGGATTTTCCGCACCAGGTGACACCAACCAATAGTGACGCCAACGGACTGTGAGTTATGATGTTAGGTTAACAGTTTATCTTTGTTATTTTTTTTATAAGGATTAAAACAAAGAATGAGTTTTAATCATGACGTTACAACTCTTCGTCCAATCGTCTACGACATTGATGTTAATATTTCGCTGCCGTCTGCTATCGATTGGGTCAAGGTCGTCTTGATATCCAACAGTTTCCTGTCCACATTCACAACCGTGGTCGACACGTGGCTGTCGCTCGTACTGTCCACATTCGGGGTCATCTCCAACATCATCACCTTGGTCGTTTTCACGAAGCTTGGCTTCAAAGACACGGTCAACATCACAATGACCAGCATCACGCTGTGGGACCTTGTGCGGGTGCTCTGCGGCTCGCTGCACCGTCTCTACGGCCCCATGTCCGTTGTGTCCGAGGCGCTGGGTACGTCCTGGCAGAACATCACTCTCACCAACATCGTTTACCTCCACATCGTCGCCGGCAACATTTCCTACGTCATAGGGGGCTACGTGGCGCTGGAGAGGTGCCTGTGCGTCATCGCCCCCTTCAAAGTAAGAACCATAATCACGCCCAAAATAACGACCATCGTCTGCTGGGCGATATCGATATGCGTATTCGCTTCGCAGCTTCCAATATTTCTGGTATTCGAATATAAATGGGTGTTCAGTGGGCAGTATGGTCAGTACATAGCCATCTACCAATACACACAGTTTTACAACGTTCATGGTCAGAAATTTATGGAAATCTACAGATATTTCAGTTTCTTGTATCCTGTACTCAGCCTGTCTGTCATGGTGTTCAGTACTGTGATCATATCTACCAGCTTCAAAACTCGTCCGAGTTCAGGCAAAACTGTTCCTCCTCCTCCTCCGCATTTGATGGCGTCACAGATTCCAGAAAACCCGAGTCAGCGGACAGAGAACGGCGGGTGGTCAAGATGCTGCTGGTGGTCATCGCCGTCTACATGGTCAACCTTGTTCCCAGGGTGGCCCACTTCATCGTCATGCTGTCAGAGGCGGAGTACTACACCATGAAGTATTATAACAACGTTTTCTGGATTGTCCTGTACGTCATTTTCTTTGGATTTCGTCAACTCCTCTTGCCAATTATTCGTTTTTTTCTTCATGAGTTCCAAATTCAGGCAGTGTGTCTCCAAAATGTGTCCGGGCTATAAGTGTATAACTAAAACTAAATAGACGTTATAATTGACAATCTGAGACAATCTTTGTGTAATGAATTATAGTGAAAACCGTGCAGCAGATTAAATATGAAAAAAAAAATTGTAAGGTTGAAATATAACCTGAAAAGTGGATGGTACAATCTGTTACACTGAAAGCTTTTTTAACTGTGTAGTCATCAAGCTTTAATATCTATCTATCTATCTATCTATCTATCTATCTATCTATCTATCTATCTATCTATCTATCTATCTATCTATCTATCTATCTATCTATCTATCTATCTATCTATCTATCTATCTATCTATCTATCTATCTATCTATCTGTCTGTCTATCTATCTGTCTGTCTATCTATCTGTCTGTCTGTCTGTCTGTCTGTCTGTCTGTCTGTCTGTCTGTCTGTCTGTCTGTCTGTCTGTCTATCTATCTATCTATCTATCTATCTATCTATCTATCTATCTATCTATCTATCTATCTATCTATCTATCTGTCGGTCTATCTATCTATCTATCTATCTATCTAATTATCTATCTATCTGTCTGTCTGTCTATCTATCTATCTACATTCAATACTTAGTTAAAATACATCATTAACTCTGGTGATTCTATGTAACACTTATCCTACACCTAGTTATCTCCCCTTTAATTTTCATTACAACTATTCTCCTTCGGCTGTACGTTAGTGTGGCTGGCGAATGTGAACCTTTGTTTGATAAGGACAGCAATCATGATTTGGTGACAGGCCAGAGCGGTAGAGCGTGTTAATGGTTGGTCAAGGATGACTTTACACTGAGCAGTGGGTACATGGACGGTGTGTCCGAGGTTTCATGAGGGTCAAGGCTCAAGTCGATGGCTCACTTATTACTCACACACGAAATTCTTCTGCCAACGACAGCGCGTGTGTCTCCACTACGGTGGGTATCCACAGCCACTTTGAAGCGCCCGAAACGTATTTTCGGTAGGCTGAAATATGCAAATAGTAGCCATTGACGTCACGGCACGCACACATCGGTTGGTGAGTATTGACACACGGGGATAGCGATACAACCATGTTTATTATAACCGATAACAAATGAGACATAGAGATAGAGAGAAAAACAGACACACAGAGAGAGAGACAGAGAGCGAGAGAGGGAGAGAGGGAGACAGAGGTAGAGAGAGGGAGGGAGAGAGAGGGAGAGAGAGGGAGTGAGAGGGAAGGAGAGAGAGAGAGGTGGGGAGAGAGAGGGAGAGATAGAGGGAAAGGGAGGGAGAGAGAGAGAGAGAGAGAGGGAAAGGGAGGGAGAGAGAGAGAGAGAGAGAAAGAAAGAAGATTCATATATGATCGTACAAAGCAACGCAGCTTGATTTAACTAAGAGGACTCAATGATGTCACCAGTACTAGTAATGGTAAGATGGGCGTCCATTTCACAGATGTTATCACTTTGTGTGTGTGTGTGTGTGTGTGCCTGTGTGTGTGTGTGTGTATGCGCGCGCAAACAGTTTCAATAAAGCTTTTAATTAAACTAGCCCAAGCTACTAATTACAACACTTGAACCCATTAAGATTTTGCGACAGATCGACTTAAATGAAGTTTATGTAAACAATATGTAGTGTATATATACAACATGAAGTGTATGAAAACAATATGTTGTGTATATAAACAACATGAAGTGTATGAAAACAATATGTTGTGTATATAAACAAAATAAAAATGATGAAAACAATATGTCGTTTATGTATACAACATTCAGTATGCCTAAAAGTATGGCTTTTAATGAAAGCAATTAGTTACGAACAAATACAAGGCCTTATGTAATATATTAGTGATTATAAAATACTGAATTAAATAACTATTGAATACATTCTTTAATTATATACAAAATATGAAAGTTTTGACATTTTAAAAACCCATGTGAGATTTAAAGAGACATCGCAGCAAGGTGAAAACATCTATTGCGATTGAAAATACACATTCTGTTGGCTTTTATTTGCAAACGACAAGTAAGTGATACAATTAACTTATTGCTATGGTTCTTTCATCGGTGCTGAAATTTTGCGGGCTGTTTGAAATATAGGATTTCGGGAACGCTTGCGGAAAATTTCACCGAAAGCCTTCCTAAAGTTGGAGCCCATGTAATAGAATATCGGGAAGTGGCTGGCAGCGTTTAGATAGTCCAGGAAGTAGATTATGTACAGGATGCACCAGTAGATGTTGTGGTAACGTTGCAAGAAGTAATACCCAGGGACGGTCAGTATGGCCATGAAGTTGGGCCAACCTTGGGGCCGTGCATACTATGTACACGACGATGGTGACCATCAGCATTTTAATGACCTGTTGGTCTCTGGCGGTTATCTTTAACTGTCTCTCTTCCGACCCAAGATGTCTGAGCCTCCTGCCTTGGTATAAACGGCGCGCGATTAAAGTCGTCGATGTCACCATGCACACCAAACTAATCGTCGGATAGGTGATGTTGGTGATTCGTAGAATGTTAGATACGGTCTTCCGTGCGAATAGTAAAATGCGGAGTAGTTGTAGCAATAGACGTCCGCTTGATGAGACTGGCTGTACGTCTTTTCGCAGCGAAAGATAAGCATCATGGGAAACAGGGTTACGAAAAACAGTAGCGGCGATCGCCAGAACTATAAACGTGGTCACCTTGGGTGTTAAGATCGTCTTCACCTTCAGGGGCACGCTGACGCACAGGCAACGCTCCACGGACATGTAGCCAGCGATGACGTAAGCGATGTTGGCGAAGATGAGGTGGAGGAAGACGACCTGCGGAACGGTGTTCACTGCTCCCAGCTGACGCCCGTGGCTGAGGCCAGTTTCGACGGGCCCGTTGAGAGGATGCCCAACGCGCACAGGAGCTTGATGACGTCGCAGCAGCCGATGCCGGTTATTATCACGTTGATCGTGTCCCTGTAGCCCATCCTGTAGAACACGAGCAGAGTTGACCACAGTGCTGACCAGTGCTACAAGCCACTAGGAAGAAGCTCAGCCCCGTGTTGATGACCGTCTTCACGGTGGCCAGGTCACTCGAAGAAATCATGACGTCACGAACAGTTGTGTTTTCACACATCTTGGAGGACTTTGGTCTACGAGAATGCAATACAGTATATTTACTTTAAAAAGACTTAGATGTTAGATCAATTAAGTTTTTTTTAAGCAGTTAAATTCACATTTACTTTTTTCCCAATACGGCAAGCCAAATCGATCCGTAAATTGGTATACTCGATAAAACTTATGTAAATGTGGAACCCTTACCCCCCCCCACACACACAAAAAAACACAATGTTTATTGGCCAACAATAAGCACCTACAAAGTCCTTTCAAAGTATGTTGCTATTAGGGCCACCTAGGACAGCCTTGGGACAAAAAATACGGCACGCAGACCTAATCCGGCCGGCAGGACTGTTTATCCGGCCAGTCACTCCTTTCCTCCGAAGCACAGCTCCAGCCTATATAATGTGACATTTATCTTTTTTTTTATTTATGTCAGTTCATGTCAACACCCCATCCCACCGTCCATCTGTCCGTAGTCCGGCAGCCCGCCGGTCAAATTAACGAGCCCTGTGTGGCCCGCGACCTAAAAAAAATATTAGCCCACCCCTTGACCTAGTTGTTTACATCTACATACCGTTGGAACTCATTAATTTTGAAAAACCATAAAGTTGTAAATAAAAACAAACAAACAAAAGAAATTGAGCAATTAGCAGCGTTGTCTACTTTCTGTACAAACAAACGAACAAAAACAAACATACACAACGTGAGATGTGTCCAACTGTCCATCGGGTCAAACGAAATACCAACAGCGGAGTTTAGGGGGAGGGAGGGGGAGGGGAGGAAGGGAAGTGGGGGGAGGGGGGCGCGGCGCGGACGTTCCAATTTTTTTTCTACAATCAGTGCGTCATGTCGAGGATAAAAGGAGGCGTGCTTTAATTTTAAACTGGGCAGCACTTAGCATTACATTTTTTTGGAGAGATTACACGTTTTGACCAAGGGGGAAAAATAATCAAGTAAAGTCTGTGAGTGAAAGAAAGATGGTGGTAGTTTATCTTGAAAACAAAACAAAACAAAACAAGTCGTTCTTACGTTCGCCGAGAGTTCACATGGAGTCATACTTCTGAGTTGAACCATAAAGAGGTCAAATTTATGCTCTAGTTTCACCAGCCTATATTTTCTTCATCTCCCGGGGGGCTTCAGACCAGAGTTCTGCTTACAGCTGTGAAGGTGTGTTCCTGTTGGGACATTTTGTTTTGACATTACTGAAAATGTCTAGCATTAAAGACAGTTTGGGGGTGGGGGGTGGGGGTGGGGGTGTTACTGTTGTTTAAGATTAATAGGGGGCCCAGGACTTGCAAGTGGTGACCTTGAAATCTTTTTTTTTTTGTCTTTGATCCCAAATGTACCTTTGTCCCAAATATTTTCTTTGCCTAAATCTCGAAAATGTTAATTTGTTTAGGGCGCAGACATCATCTTTTACCTATGGGCCCCTAATGTTCATTTACCTACGGGCCCCTACGGTTTTATTTGCCTCCCACATGCATCTAGTGTCCACACATTAACTTTGCCTAGGGTCTCTAAATGTACACTTCAATGGGCCCCCAAACGGTAGAACGGATCAGCCCTGAACGCTGATCAGGCCCCGGTAGGACTTAAATTTCTGGCGTGACTAAACATTTGCCCCCCCCTCCAGATAAGAATATTAGAGGGCTAAGATAGAGGCATACGGTATTTTGGGAAGGGAAAGTAAATAAATGTACATCTTAGGCAGAAACACTGTCAAAGCCACTCTAGGCAGGAAAAGCAAGAATCACTCTTTGTCTACAGGGAAGTATCTTAATCAACCACGGCTTGGCCAAGTGTTAGCTGGACAGCCGTTTCCTCTCCGATAAACCATCACACCAGCATGCCCCTTTGCGGATAGCGCATAGAAAGAGTCTTAAATTACATTTAAGTATGGACAAGGGACAAGATATTCCAGCCGTATACGTGGGAAGACTTGTGTACTGTATTTAGGGGGGTTGGAGGTCGCGCGGTTACGTGGCTTTATCTTCAGTGATCACCAGGTCATGGTTTGAGTTCCTTCTATGTCTCCTAAGGTCCGCTCTATGGTCCCATGCGCTATGGTGGGGGGGGGTGATTTAAGGGCACAAGACAACAGCCCCATAGGATGTAAAAGATAAACATCTGATCTTTACAGGGACTCCACGGAAAACTAATATATATATATATATATATATATATAATATATATATATATATATATATATATATATATATATATATATTTAAAGGTTTAAAATAATGAAGGAACAAAAGGATTTTTGTACTGATAACTTGAATTTGACCATTCGATACAGTTACTTGAATTGAGAATTACAAACAGTTACTTGAATTGACAGAAACAGTTACTTGAATTGACAGAAACAGTTACTTGAATGGACAATTCGATACAGTTACTTGAATTGGCAATTCGATACAGTTACTTAAATTGAGAATTAAAAACAGTTACTTGAATTGACAGAAACAGTTACTTGAATTGACAGTTAGAAAATAGTTACTTGAATTGACAATTAGAAACAGTTACTTGACTTGACAATTAGAAACAGTTACTTGAATTGACAATTAGAAAGTTTTAAAAAGTGAGTGATTATGTCCCCTTGTTTTTATGCTAATACAATGTCACGAAGAGATCAAAAGACACGAATATATATTTATATAAATATATATGTGTGTGATATGTATCAATATCAGTGATTTAGATATTTTGAAAGGCTTTTAAAAAAATTAGTTCCTTACTGCTACGTGTTTGAACACAACGCCGGTAATATATCATCCACTAGTTGCACGAGCGGTACTTCCAAACTACGTTACACCATCTGTATTAGTCAGTATAAACATAGCAAGTCTTCATCCAGTCAATGTACAAATGTTCTTGTTACGGTATGTTATATTTAAAAAAAAATCATTTATCTCCAGCTCTTTTCAACTGAAAGAAACAAAACAAAGCAAAACTCTCCACTTGTAAATATCTGAGAATATTATTTCCGTTTTAATTTATAAGGAAGACGATCAGAGAGAAGTGAAACTTCATGAAAAGAAAACTGCCGTATTTCTCTTTTCCTAAGATAATTGTCTCCCCTTGTTAAGTGTGTGTTTGTTGAAGTTTGAAGGACCGGAACTGTGTGTTTTGAATTTCAATTAATCATCATATAGCACAGCTTTGGCGAACGATGGCTGCCTCGTTTACGTTCCAAAATGGCTGCCCCGTTTGCGTTCTGAAATGGCAGCCCCGTTTAAGTTCCGAAAATGCCGCCCTGTTCACGGTCCGAAAATGCCGCTCCGTTTACGTTCCGAAAATGGTTAAATTAAGGCACTCAGCCTACTGGGCGTTGGATAGTGTAGGGCTGAGATTAAAGCTGCCACTTAAAGCTGGGACAGTTTGGCCTGTTTGTAATCTTTACACTGCAACAATCTGGCCACGTCCTGAACAATTGCGATTGTAACTATTGAATCATGTTGACCTAGATGCTCAAGCATCCCCCTCCTGATCTCGGACAACCACGATACTT
This sequence comes from Bulinus truncatus, assembly GCA_021962125.1. Lineage (NCBI taxonomy): Eukaryota > Metazoa > Mollusca > Gastropoda > Planorbidae > Bulinus > Bulinus truncatus. The sequence goes on along the minus strand of JAGDYQ010000017.1, from coordinate 7,726,423 downwards.
GTGTGTCTACATCTTATACGTCCTCCCCCCCCCCCCCCACACACTTCGTAGGAATACAACGACTTTGAACCCCCCACCCTTTGATCTATTTTATTTTCTTGATCCGACAACGTGGGTGATGGCTTCAACAGGATGATAAATCCAAGAACTTCCGCAGAGGCGTCACCAAAGATTGGGAGGGGGGGGCAGTGCCGCCGAGAGGGGGGGCAGGGGGATAATGCCCAGGGGCCCGGCGAGTTTTAGGGGCCCGGACTGAGCTGGCCAATCAACTTTTTGAAAATATTATTATAAGCACGGGTGGGCCCGTGACAGCCCTGCCCACGGGTGGGCCCGAAATTTCTGTCGGTGGGCCTGGGTGAGGGGGTGGGGTGGAGGGGGGAGGGATGAATGCACAACAGTCGAGCGCATTTACCGCATGGCCCAACGCAATCAAGCTTGCAAAGAAATATATTTCATTCATCGCGCTAAATATCATGAATGATAACAGTCTTGTGAAGTGAGTTTTGTCTCTGAACTTCAACCTCTTTAACCCTGAACTTTATGACCCATGACCTAAGCACAAAACGTAAACATTATAAAGAAGATATTAAAAAAAAAACAATGAAAGTCCATCAAGAAATAAACTCTATTGATCGATATAATTACAAATACATAATTTAATACATTTTCAATATTTTTAAAGGTAAGATATCTGTTTATGTTTTACAGTAAACAGCTAGAGATCATACTATAAGTAATAGCAATGCAGTAAAAAGAAAATGAATTAATTCTACTGGTCGAATAACAACAACATATCGACTGGGTGTGTTTAGAGCATTGCGCATGCCTGTAAATACTTTGTTCCACAAATCCATCTTTGTACATACTTGTTCCACAAATCCACCTTTGTACAGATTTGTTTCACGAATCCATCTTTGTACAGATTTGTTCTATAAATCAGTCTTTGTACAGATTTGTTTGTCTGTGGAGTGCCTGTATGGATGGTTTGAAATCTGTTGGATCCTTATAAACGCACTTCTGTCTAAACTTTTGTTCGGAATCCAAGCTATTGTTTGAGAGACGTTCAGAATCTAAGCTGTTTAAGAGACGTTCGGGATCCAAGCTGTTTGAGAGACGTTTGGAATACAAGCTGTTTGAGAGACGTTCTGAATTTAAGCTGTTTGAAGTTGTAGTATCACTCTATTCAGTAATACTAATATACTTCCTTGTCCACCTTCTTGCAATCATTCAAACTAAGTTATTTACTTCTTTGTCCACCTTCTTGCAATCATTCAAACTAAGCTATTTACTTCCTTGTCCACCTTCTTGCAATCATTCAAACTAAGTTATTTACTTCTTTGTCCACCTTCTTGCAATCATTCAAACTAAGCTATTTACTTCCTTGTCCACCTTCTTGCAATCATTCAAACTAAGCTATTTACTTCCTTGTCCACCTTCTTGCAATCATTCAAACTAAGCTATTTACTTCCTTGTCCACCTTCTTGCAATCATTCAAACTAAGCTATTTACTTCCTTGTCCACCTTCTTGCAATCATTCAAACTAAGCTATTTACTTCCTTGTCCACCTTCTTGCAATCATTCAAACTAAGCTATTTACTTCCTTGTCCACCTTCTTGCAATCATTCAAACTAAGCTATTTACTTCCTTTTCCACCTTCTTGCAATCATTCAAACTAAGCTATTTACTTCCTTGTCCACCTTCTTGCAATCATTCAAACTAAGCTATTTACTTCCTTGTCCACCTTCTTGCAATCATTCAAACTAAGCTATTTACTTCCTCTTTGTCCACCTTCTTGCAATCATTCAAACTAAGCTATTTACTTCCTTGTCCACCTTCTTGCAATCATTCAAACTAAGCTAGTTTACTTCCTTGGTCCACCTTCTTGCGTAATCATTCAAACTAAGCTATTTACTTCCTTGTCCACCTTCTTGCAATCATTCAAACTAAGCTATTTACTTCCTTGTCCACCTTCTTGCAATCATTCAAACTAAGTTATTTACTTCCTTGTCCACCTTCTTGCAATCATTCAAACTAAGTTATTTACTTCCTTGTCCACCTTCTTGCAATCATTCAAACTAAGCTATTTACTTCCTTGTCCACCTTATTGCAATCATTCAAACTAAGCTATTTACTTCCTTGTCCACCTTCTTGCAATCATTCAAACTAAGCTATTTACTTCCTTGTCCACCTTCTTGCAATCATTCCAACTAAGTTATTTACTTCCTTGTCCACCTTCTTGCAATCATTCAAACTAAGCTATTTACTTCCTTGTCCACCTTCTTGCAATCATTCAAACTAAGTTATTTACTTCCTTGTCCACCTTCTTGCAATCATTCAAACTAAGTTATTTACTTCCTTGTCCACCTTCTTGCAATCATTCAAACTACGTTTATTTACTTCCTTGTCCACCTTCTTGCAATCATTCAAACTACGTTTATTTACTTCCTTGTCCACCTTCTTGCAATCATTCAAACTAAGTTATTTACTTCCTTGTCCACCTTCTTGCAATCATTCAAACTAAATCACTCTTGCGCACGAGTATATAGGTGTGGTGTCCCATGTTTCCACTTTTCAAACACAAAAACAACCCAGCGCTGAAAGGGCTGAACATCATTGTACTAGTTTGGAGGTCTTATATATCTCTGGTTCTGACATCGCCAGCATGGTTCATACATTTCTGTCATCATTTTAAACATCGCCGTAGTACAGTACAGTAAAATATAATGGACTCACTAAGCCATTCCACCGTGTATACTTACTTATTACTAGCCAGTAAGTTTAATTAATAAACCGGGCGTTGTGCTAACCACACAATCAATCCCTTCATATGCCGATGTTACTGAAACAGATAACGGGGGACGGATGGTCGTGTGGTAAAGCGACCTGAAGGTAAAAATTGGTTCGGATCTCCCGTGAGGACCAAGGATATTTTTCAGGTCTTGGCTCAAGTTCCCGTTATATCTCCCGTGGTGCCTCCATGGCGCACTATCGGCTGTGGTGGTGATGAAAGAAGGATACCATAAAAACCGTCCTCCCTAGTGGTTTTTATATAGGATCTAAGGCGATTTCATTTCATCCTGATATGGACTTCACACATGAAACAGATGAAATTCTGGGCACTTCATCTGGCCCGATGAGCCCTTGAAGGTTTAAGGAAACTTTATTTTTTTTATCGATAATAAGTTTTTTAGCTTCTCAGAAAAAAAAAAAAAACAAAAAAAAAAAACTTGTAGTAGTCTTGTCCGATTGTCGATTTAATTCTTCTATACAGACTTTGTCTTTTTCACGGATTAGTTTTATCGAAGTACTCATTTTGATGATGGGTATATTAATCACAACTGTGTATTTAACCCAAGAGAGGAGTAAAAAAAAAAAAAACCACTCGCTTTATATTAGTATCGCGGCTAGAACTTTTATGTTTAGTTTTTTAAGAAACATAGAAGCCCATCTTTCCCCGAGCCCATCTTCCCGTAGGCCGCAGCCCATCCCTTCGACCCCCCTCCCCCAACTATTTAAGCGGTCCATGAGGGGAGAACACTCTGTAGAGCATTCCGTGATGACGTCATCAGGGTCATTTAGTAACTAACTTTTTCTTACAATCATTATTAAATGTTTAGTTTTTTATGGTATTGTGAAAGTTAGTGGGGGATAGATTCGGAAATATTTTTTTCATTATATATATTTTTCATTTTCCTTCTTCTCTTTCAAAGAGAAATTTTCATAACTTCTATCAGACTATCTCATTTTCTGCTTCAGTTAATAGCATTTTCCCTTCACCCAAAATCGCTTTTATATTTATATACAGGTGCTTACCGCAAGTTTACGTAAGACATCATTCAATTATCGAAATATTTTGTGTTCTATGACCAATTTGAACAATGAAAACAGTTTTTTCCCCCTCCCCTCCCCGGTCAAAGTTGTCTTAGATCCGCCCCTGTTTATATATATTTTATATTAGTGATAGCCGTTTTTTTTTTCTTCCTCTTCTCTGTAAAATTCCTCCCCCAGTCAGCTGTTCCGCCACTACTGTACTGTACCGGCCCCACAAGACCATCTCTCTGTCCGGCTGCCGTGGAGCCCTGGTGGTGGGCAAGGACAAGGTGGTCGTACTGGGCCGCATCACGGACGCCCGGAGCACATGGGTGCACGGCGAAAAGTTCGGCTTCGACGTATTCACCAATGCGGACCGCGTGCACGTGAGTAGAATCATGCCGCGTCGACCACTCCTCCTCTCTCATCTTTAATCATTCGATCACAGTGTCGTCAGCGGGGAGGGGGTTTGTGGGCACGGGAAGATTTCGATTATTTCCCTCCCCCCACCCCCCGAGAGAGAATTATTTTAAGAGTCACCCATGAAACGATCAGATCAACTGTCAGTTAACACCCACGTTAAAAAAAAAAAAAATAATTTCCTCCTCTATATAATTGAATTTGACTCACGGTTATGCGTGAGTGATCACTAGACATACAGTGATCCCCACAAAATACATGACATCAAATATTACTTCATTTGTTAAGCAAATTAAGTTTTTTCGTTTTTTTTTTTGCGGTGTTCTTGTTCTTTATATATATATATATATATATATATATATAGTAAAATGTCATTTATACAAACGTTTATTATCCGGAGTGTCAAATATTCGACCAGTTTTTTTTTTGTCAACTACATGTACCGTATATGAATACGTTTTCGAACAGCGCAATGCTCCACAATAAAGGCAAAAATTGCGACATTTTGTACCTATTTTGCTTTTTTCCTCAAGCAATTTTCCCACATGCGAGTTTTACAGCCTTCTACATAGCTGATCACCATTTTAAACCCAACCTCGGAATCACCTTTGGTGCAACATAATGGCGACTATTGACAATCTCTGCGTCTGTGGCTAGACATCACACGTTACCGCCCCATATTGTGGTTTCACTATCCAACCATGTCCATTCAATACAATCTCAATCTACAACTAACTGTAACTCAGATTCCGGGTCGCACTGTCAATCATCCTTGAATTTAGGTGGGTGGGGAGTGAGGGGGATTAGGGTGTGGGTGGGGGTGGGGGCGTTGTGATTAAAGCGTGACTCAGAGTTTTTCTCAGAGTCCAGAAAAACGACTTCGTTGTCAGATCAGCGACCCAACAGGGTAGAAAGTCGACTTCGTCCCAGTTTGAGCATGACCGCTGTGACCTTGACCTGCTGACCACCAGCTCTCGTTGACCCTTGAGGGCATTTGGATAAGGAGAACATGATGTAGAGGGGTAGTTCTGGTATTGTAGGGACTGGGTGACTTCAACTTTTTCAAAACTGAAATTTCAATACTTACGACACTAGTAGACATCAACTTATGTAAAATGTAGTCCCGTAGCGTGAAAATTCTAACAGCAAGGGACAGACCAATAGCAGGGGGGAGGGC
>JAGDYQ010000017.1:7689751-7720516 GCA_021962125.1 Bulinus truncatus | reverse complement strand
TATATATATATATATATATATATATATATAGATAGATAGATAGATAGATAGATAGATAGATAGATAGATAGATAGATAGATAGATAGATAGATTAAGAATAAACCACTCTTTAGCTCAAAAAATTTATGTCTAGCTCTTTGTTCAGCCTACTTACCGCAACAAGTTTCCCTATGGCGTAAACATCCAACCCGAAATAGTTTTTGTGTTTCCAGGTGCTGTTGTTGACGAAGATGCGCCCCGTTATTATGGCCCTGTCTTTACCCGCCAACAGGGCGTCCTGGCACCCGGAGACGATCTCGATGGCATATGTCCGGTGCAAAACGGATACGAAGGGCATTTCAGGAGAACCCTGACCTAGTTGGTCAGAACACGATAAGGTCAATCAGTTTTAATAGTCAAATTATTTCTATGAGGGAGAGCTGTGCCCAGCTAATCATGGGCGCCCCCCCACCCCATCCCCTTGACTGTCACCACCAACTGGGGCCACCTTCAATCACACACTACCTCAAGGTATGATATAACGACATATGAGTGATTGACAACGGTGTTCATAAGATAAAGGGTTCTCGCAATATGAGAGGGTTGAACCCCCCCCCTCTTGTAGATCGCCTTGGTAATGTTGAGGGGGCTGACGTTTGAAAGTACAGTAATCAAATAATGCATGGATATCTAATACCGTTTCATAGGTCTTTAGGTGGATGAGACCCTACGGCAGAGATTAAGATATATAATTGGAGAAAGGGCCCCTAGTTGTTTTTTTTTTGGGGGGGGGGGCGGGAAATGAGTGGACGGGTTCGAAACTTAGTGAGAACCCTTGGGATTTTTTTTTTTCAGGTCCTGGCGAAAGTCCCTCAAGTCCAGCCAGCTTTAAATGAGTACCTGAGCTTTACGCTGGCCGGGGGGAGGGGTAAAGGCGGATGGGCGTTGTGCTCAGGCACGCCGAGAGGGGGGATCAGGGGGGTCATTGCCAGGAGCCCGCATCTGTAAGGGGGCCCGGCCGCCACGACCGTGTCAATTTTTTCACGATTCATTGTTTATTAAGGGGCCCGCAATGATGTCCTGCCCTGGGGCCCTGTTGGCTCTCGGCGCCCCTGGTTGTGCTAACCACACAATCCCTTTATATGCCGAAGTTACTGAAAAAAAATGAATTCTACACGTCATCTGCCAGGATGAGCCCTTAGGGGCTTAAATGAAATCTAACTTTTTTCAAACCTTGGCGGGAATACCATCCCAGCATCATATCTTAACCGAAATTAATACTGTTAGTGGTTTCAGGCAGGCCCACCGACAGAAATCTCGGGCCCCCTGGGCAGGGCTGTCACGGACCCCCGTGCTGATAATAATATTTTTAAAAGTTGATTGGCCAGCTCAGTCCGGGCCCCTAAAACTCGCCGGGCCTCTGGTTATTTTACCCCCCCCCCACATCTCGGCGGCACTGGTTTCAGGGATCGGCGATGTGTGTGTGGGGGGGGGGGGAGGTCAGACTTTTGCTTAGTGTTTTGCCTTTTGCTATAAGCTCAGGCTGAGTCTCAATACTAAAGTGTGCCCATACCTCTCTCTCTCTGGCTAAAGGCTTAGTTCCCAAAGTCCACCCAGCTTAAAGTAATCGGTGCACTAAGTGAAGGCTGATGCCTTATCACCTGCATCATTTGGTAGTGGGTGTGTGCCCCATGGTAGTGGGTGTGTGCCCCATGGTAGCGGGTGTGTGTCCCATGATAGTGGGTGTGTGTCCCATGGTAGTGGGTGTGTGTCCCATGATAGTGGGTGTGTGTCCCATGGTAGTGGGTGTGTGTCCCATGATAGTGGGTGTGTGTCCCATGATAGTGGGTGTGTGTCCCACGATAGTGGGTGTGTGTCCCATGATAGTGGGTGTGTGCCCCATGGTAGTGGGTGTGTGCCCCATGGTAGTGGGTGTGTGTCCCATGGTAGTGGGTGTGTGCCCCATGATAGTGGGTGTGTGTCCCATGATAGTGGGTGTGTCCCAATAAAAAAAAATTGCGCGAATGTTAAAGAAACTTGTCCTGGCCTGAGTCTGTAACCCCCCATAGAGTGCAAAGGTCAAACAATCTGGAGTTCTCTTTTTTTTAAGTTTTATTATCTTTTTTTATAATCTGCGACACACCCCCTCACACCCAACCTCTCGCCCCTCTCCCCTCTTTCCACCCCCCCCCCCCACACAATGTAAAAAAATATTTTACTGTGCCGTATTTATCGAAACATTGTAAAGTAAACAAATACTGCCAAAACATTATAATTTAAAAAAAAAAGAGATGTTCACTGACCTATAACTGACACCAAGATATATAGTGAAGTGGTCACGTGACAGAAGCTGTTCATATTGCACGCATGCTGTTGTAGGATGGCAGAAATTGAGGAGGGGGGGAAACAACACCATTAGTATCGTACAGGGACTTGGAACATATTATGTAACGCAAAATTTGATTTCTTTTTTTTTTTTAGATTAGCTTTACCTCTGTACAATTGTATTAATTTTTTAGAAACTTATACATATATATATATATATATATATATATATATATATATATATATATATATATATATATACACGATCTCCACAGATCGGGCTGTCAGTCTTAGCTCTACCGGAGTCGGAACAATACACTTTTGTCAATACGCGTCTTCCTTGCAGTTGCCCTAGCTCCAAAAATCTCCCCCCCTCCCCCCCGCACACATTCCCGCAAAGTACCAATCCAATAGAACTGTGTACGTATCTTCGATTAGCAAAGATTCATCTCATTCAAATCCAAATAGTCATCCAATTCAAAGATTTATCCCTTTTAAAGATTCACCCCATTCAAATACTCATAACATTCAAAGAGTCAGGACAGTCAGACACTTTTTGCTCTCATTTCTTTATGGGACTAAAAATGTATAATTTAAATGCGATCCTAGAAAAGAGCCACCTGAAAAGTTGGTGACCCAAAAAGAGCCACCTGAAAAGTTGGTGACTAGAAAAGAGCCACCTGAAGAGCCGGTGACCCGAAAAGAGCCACCCGAGGAGTTGGTGACCCAAGAAGAGCTACCTGAACAGTTAGTGACTAGACAAGAGCCACCTAAAGAGATGAGTCACGTGACCTGGCCTGAGGAGGGGCGGGGATCGACGTCGAACTCCAAGAGCAGAATGACACTTGTGACGACCCTGCACTATATGGTTGTCCACCTACGGGAGATAACCATTTCCGGCAGTATTATCTATATGAATAGACAGGCTATCTATCCTGAGCCTGGACGCATTGACCCAAACGTGAGCAACTTGTGGTGCCTGCAGCAGGACACTACTGAGCCCCCGATAAACGAGACACCCATCTCTCCAGTAGAGATATATCCAGTTCTGTACGGACCATCGATCATGAAGGTGTCATCTCGGTTTATCAGCCTTCTACTTTAGGAAAGATCAAGATAATACAGCATCTTGAGAAAATGGCAGATGACCCCCAAAACGACTGGGACAACTACATCACCATGTCCCTCATGGCATATAGAGGGTTAACCGCCACTACGACTAGTCATACGCCATCAATGTTGTTCATCGATCGGGAGCTTCGATTACCTTACGACCTTCTGTTCGGGCTCCCCAAGAACAATCCAGTCACAAAGACTGATTACGCTGATAATCTACAGTCTCAACTGGAGTTAATTCGTTCTTCAGTGAGGGAAAAGATTCGTACGGCCAGTAACGTCTTAAAAACCAGATTTTATGAAGACCAAATTCTTTTGGTGCAGATGGATCTGTCCGGGACGGACAGATTTAAGAGGGGGGCAGTGTTGTAACCCTCTCAATTCTGTAGCCCTCTTATTCTAACACACGGCGCTGCACCATTCGTCACCAGGACAGGTGTGTAAATAAGAGATGTGGGTGGGGGTGAAACAACCGTCGTTACCCTCCCCCTTCTTATCTGGCGCTAGCATCAGGACGGTGCATCGAGACCAGTCACGTGACATGAATTGAGTGGGTGGGGGATATACTTCGGACTTTAGATATAAGCGGTGACCAGAGAAAAAGTGGACAGTCCGTGACTTAGCATTTTAGGAAGTTATTCTTGGAACAACGAGTTCGTTACCTGATGGTAACACGTTCGACTCGCTTGTCGCTGTAGTGATTGTTCCATGTGGGTGTATTAGTTTAGCTTAGTAGTTGTAGATTTAAATGTAAAGTGAATTTGTAGTAATAAATAAAGTATTAGTCTAGAGTTATATTGAACCCACGTGTCCTGTGTGTCATTCTGCGTGTGTATAGTAGATAAAGTTACTACAATATGTTAGCTCTTCATTCATATAATCTGGACTATCTTTCCCTTAACACTAACAGCCTAGTTATACACACCTCTCAGTTCACTTACCTTTAATGTAGGTAAATAAATTGTAACACACTTTTGATTCCGGTGCCTTTCACTTATTGTTTATTTCTTGAAATAAAATGAATATTAATTAAGCATGTTCAAAAAGTAGATAAATCACAGCAGCATTTGACTTGTACGATACTCGCACAATGAATTCTTTCCAGTTCAGCTTTGAATGTATTAGACCACAACTACGGAATATTTTAAGTCAGCATGTTTTACTGAAATGTAAAATATGCGTATGTATAAAAGTCGATATAAATTTTTCCATGTATGCTTTGTTTATGTTATCTTTGTGCTTTCACTAATCATTCAACACTTAGGTCAATTTGGTGCTAGGGAACCGAAATAGTAAGCGATAGTTTACGGTGCGCAATATTTTGAGTATTTCATACACTACAGGTCTACAGTGTGGAACTGTTACCGTAAATCCAAAGTTTAAAATGATTTCTATGGTTTTATAGTATAACAGGTTATGTACGAAATGCTAAAAATTACCTAACAAAGTAATTGGATGTATTTTTTACAACTAAATTTTGCATGATCTAAATTATGAAATGAAAAACATTCTTGTCGAAGTTAAGAAATAAAAAAGTAACATTTCGGGCATTCCCAAAATTAAAAATAGCATGTCTAAACTAATACGAAAAAAGTAAAGTTCCTTTAAGCCCAAAGGGCTCATCGGGGCAGATGAGGTGTAGAATTCATCTGTTACAGTAACCTCGGCATATGAAGGGATTGTGTGATTAACACAATGCCCAGCCGACTTTACTTCCCCAACTTAAGTCAGGTACCCATTTATAGCTGGATGGACTTGAGGGAAACTGCAAAAATCCCCAGGTTCTCACTGCGATTCAAACCCTGGACCCGCCGGTCTACAGTCGAGCGCTCTACACCGCACGACCACTAGTCCCTATGATTAAACTAATAGAAGCTATTCAGTTTCAAATCAACAAAAAGAAACAGTAAATAAATAAATTGTGGATTGTTAACGAACCAGATAAATTGTTTAAAAAAAAAAAGTGTTGCAAAGTTGTTTTTTTTTGTGCGGAGAACATCTCGTGTAAATAATGTGAACAGAAGACATTGGATCAGTTGATGGTTTATTCATTTCATAGATTTCATACATTTTTTTTACAATTGGGATTAACATCTACCAGATGATGATTAAACATTTTTTTATAGAGCAGGGGTAGCCAAAGTTTTATCTCCAGAGGCCACGTTGGAAAAAAAAAAACCAACGCTTTCCAGTGCCGCATTTTTTAGATATTTTTGTGTATAGCTCTATCCTTCTATCGTCATTTAAAAAAAAATAAAATTACATTTTAAAATCATCATATCTTTCATATTGAAAGCTTGTTACAATTATATTACATTTCAATGTTTAGATTGTAGCAAAGAAACAAAAAAAATTGCTAAGTTGACGATTCGTTTAGGGCCAAAAGAATACTTCTTCTTGGAAGTAAGCAGCTCGAGGGCCCACAGGCTGGACGATGGCTTTAAGTTGAATGGCGTTTGGGGCAGCGGTCTGAAACGAAATGGACGAGAGAAGACGTTAATTCAGAAGATATTAACAAAATAATGAGCATACAACAGCATGCAACAGCATTCAACAGCATATAACAGCATTCAACAGCACATTCGCACTATAAATCTGACAAGTGTGATAGCCACAAATACTTGTAGAAACTAAGATGCATATTACAACAGAGTTTATTCTTGCCATAGAGGAATTTGTGGCGCATGCGCATTAAACCGTAGTTGTATGTATTAGGGAAAAGTGTGTGTATTGTTTCGCTTTTTATTTAATTTTATTTACGATTTTTGTTTAAATTTAATTTTTATATTATGTCGTATTTGAGGACTACAACTAAATTAATTGCACAACGAAGCACATATATTTTAGTCTAAAAAAAAATTATGCTTGGTGAAAAAATTATGGATTATTTCTTTTATTTTTACTTTTTTTAACGATAAACTTTGTGATATAGCGGTATACAATCTTATTAATTGTAAGTAAATAAATGGGGTTTAAATGATTAGACGAAGTGGGTTACCACATGGCAAATCGATTTCCCGGCCAAGGCCGGGGTATCAAACAGTAGGTGTATATGTACGGATAGACAGTTAAGGCTACTGACCGACGACGTTCTGTCTAACGTTGACAGCGTTGCTCGAGTAGACGGAATCCGTGCCCCACCACAGAACCACGACGCTGTCGGACATGTACATCTCCGCCGTCTTGTTGAACGCCACATGGGCGATGCCATCCTTGAACTGCGTGCAGTAACACTACCTGTCCTGGTGGCGGCCGCAGGACTTCAGGCTCCCCAGGCACCTCTGTATATTGGGGAGTGGGGGTGTAAGTGTGGGTTGGAGAGAGAGCGATGCGTATACTGTAATTATAATTAAATTTGGCCTCGACATTTTAGTTTAGCATAATTAACTGGCCACTTTAGGAAGTAGATTAGCAGACGATAGAAAGACAGACGAAGACAGAGATTGATTAGGGTAGGACGTTATTGATATCACATCATTCACTTTACAATAGTATGTGTGTATTTCATAACCACAGCCATGGGCGTATTCATGAAAAAATGTCATTTAAGAGGGGGGCATTTGCTCACCCCCCTTTACATTTAAAAAAGTGTTATAAAGTTGTTATTTGCCCCCCCCCGGAAAATTTTGCCCCCCCCCTGTAAAAATTCCTAGCGACGCCCATGACCACAGCATATATAAACTAGCTAACTATCTTTACTCAGTGATCTACAATTGTTTTAATGTGTATCGTCTCACGCATATCTGTGTACAAATAAATATACAAGAAACTCCGAAGAGACCGTCTATGCTACAAATGTATATACACCTTCCCAGAAACAGAAGTTCCACAGCACAGAAGAAATAACAGTATATATATATATATATATATATATATATATATATATATATATATATACACCATGAATAATACAAGAAGTAAAAAGTACCGTGACTTATACAAACACAACTAACAATTGAGTGACAATCAGCCCCGTAGCGTGAAAATTCTACAGGAGGGGCTAGGCATTCTTTGGCAGGGGCCAGGCAATAGCAGGGGGAGGCCAGATAATACATTTTACTAAGTAGAACAAATTAGCAGAGGGGGCCAGACAAAACGCAGTTTATACACTTCCTGCAAAAAAAAAACCAGATTAACTTCAGATCAACTTCAGATCAACTTCAGACCAACTTCAGATCAACTCCAGACCAACTTCAGATCAACTTCAGACCAACTTCAGATCAACTTCAGATCAACTTCAGATCAACTTCAGATCAACTTATGATCAACTTATGATCAACTTCAGATCAACTTCAGATCAACTTCAGATCAACTTCAGATCAACTTCAATACTTACGCGGTTCCAAAGTGCGGATCCCCCTTGAATGATTTTCTATTTTACTTTTGTTTACTTTTTAACAAAAATATTTAATAGTCATTGTATTAAGTAACTACATTTTATCAGGCCCGTAGCGTGCGGGGGGCCTGGGGGGCGGCTCTCCCCTGCGTTTTGTCTGGCCTCCTCTGCTTGTTAGCTCTACTTAGTAACATTTATTTCCTGCACACCCCCCCCTTCTATTGGCCTGTCCCCTGTTGTAGAATTTTCACGCCACGGGGCTACATTTTAAATAAGTTGATGTCGACTAGTGCCGTAAGTATTGAAATTTCAGTTTAGAAGAAAGTTGATTTAGTGCGCTGTGTCACAGTCCCTACAATACCAGAACTACCCCTCTATATCTTGTTCTCCTTATCCACATGGCCTCAAGGGTCAACGAGAGCTGGTGGTCAGCAGATCAGAGATCAAAGCGATTAAGTGCTCAGAAACTGGACAAAGGCCTGACTTTTCACATGTTGGGTCACTGATCGACAACGAAGTGTTTACTGGACTCTGTGAAGAAACTCTTGAGTCAGGGTGTAGTGTCATAACGCCCCCTCCCTCCCCTCATTCAAGAATGATTGACATCGTGTGTTAGCATGGACCTAGCAATGCGACCCGGAATCTGAGTTACAGTTAGTTGTAGATTGAGGTTGTATTGAATGGACGTAGTTGGATGATGAAACCACAATATGGGGCAGTCACGTGTAATGTCATACAGACGCAAGATTGTAAATAGTCGCCATTTCGTTGCACCAAAGGTGATTCGCGGGTTGGGTTTAAAATGGTGATCAGCTATGTAAAAGGCTGTAAATCTGGCATGCGGGAAACTTGCTTGAGGAAAAAAGCAAAATAGGAACAAAATGTCGCAATTTTGCCTTTATTGTGAAGCACTGAGCTGTTCGAAAACGTATGCATATACGGTACATGTAGTTGACATAAAAAAACGGGTCCGAATATTTGACACCTCCCTCCCCCTCTCTCTCCCTCCTTACCCCCTCTCTCACTTTCTCTTTCCCTCCTTCCCTTTCTCCATCCCTCCCTAACTCTCCCATCTCCCTCTCTCTCCCTATCTCCCTTCCTCCTTCTCTCACCCCCGTCCCCCCTCTCTCCACCTTCCTCCCTTACTTCTCCCCCCTCTCTCCCTCCCTGCCCCTTCTCTCTCTTTATCTCTCACTCCCTCCCATTTCTCCCATCCTCTCTCTCCCTCTCTCCTTCCCTCCCCTTTCTCTCCCTCCCTACCCCCTCTCTCCCTCCCTCCCTCTCCCTCCCTCATTTCCTCTCTCTCCCTCCCTGCCCCCCTCTCTCTTTATCTCTCTCTCCCTCCCTCCCCTCTATCTCCCTCCCTACTCCCGCTCTCCCTCCCTTCCTTTCTCTTTCCTTCCCTCCCTTTCTCTCTCCCTCTCTCTCCAACCCTCCCTCTCCCTCCCTCCCCCTTTATCTCCCTCCCTACCACCTCTCACCCTCCCTCCCTCCTTCTCTCCCCCTCTCTGCCCCCTCCTTTCCTCTTCCTCCCTGCCCCCTCTCTCTTTATCTCTCTCCCCCCTCCGTCTCTCTGTACAATTAAACGTCAAATTACGCTTCTTAAATAAACAGAAAACCTTATTTTAATCCCGGACAAAGCCGGGTATTTGCAGCATGAAAAAAAAAACAACAATATTTTATTTTTTTTTCCGTCCCTAACCCTTTCTTCTCCGTCCGTTCAATTACACATTCACTTGGTGCGCGATTTTTATTTATAGTGAAGGCGATCCCATACCGTGAATACTTTAATATAGTAAAATACTAAAATAATTAATTACAATTAAACTACCCATTGAGATTGTATTAATAATGTTAATAATGTCACAGAAACATTTTAATTAACGTATTTCGGTTTATTAAAGTGCACCTTTAATTTTAATCTTCCGAATACATAAAATGATAGGTAAATAGATATGACTATTGATTTCACCATGTTTACAATTGGAGTTTCCGGAAGTTACCCCTCTTTTAAAAATGTATCATCGGGAAATGACGTCACAGAGTAATTTTATCTATGGCGCCGTCGAGATGACTTTAATATAGTAAAATACTAAAATAAAAATAATTAATCACAATTAAACTACCCATCGAGATGAAACGAAAACCTGTCCATAACCTTCCCCATGTAATTATGTGTATGTGTAACGAATTTCACGTTATTTGGTTGTCTGCATCTTGAGTTATAAGGAAACAGACAGACAGACAGACAGAAAGACAGACAGACAGACAGACAGACAACAAATGCGTCTTATAAGTATAGAGAGATATATAAAGAACAAGAACACCGCAAAAAAAAAAACCCGCGAAAAAACTTGATTTGCTTAACAAACGAAGTAATATTTGATGTCATGTATTTTGTGGGGGATCACTGTATGTCTAGTGATCACTCACATAACCGTGAGTCAAACTCAATTATATAGGAGGAAATTATTTTTTTTTTAACGTGGGTGTTAACTGACAGTTGGTCTGATCGTTTCATGTGTGACTCTTAAAATAATAATTTTCTCTCGGGGGGTGGGGGGGGGGAAGGGGAAATAATCGAAATATTCCCGCGCCCACAACCCCCCCCCCCTTCCTTACGACGACACTGTGATCGACTGATTAAAGATGTGAGAGGAGGAGTGGTCGACGCGGCATGATTCTACTCACGTGCACACGGTCCGCATTGGTGAATATGTCGAAGCCGAACTTTTCGCCGTGCACCCATGTGCTCCGGGCGTTGGTGATGCGGCCCAGTAAAACCACCTTGTCCTTGCCCGCCACAAGGGCTCCACGGCAGCCGGACAGAGAGATGGTCTTGTGGGGCCGGTACAGTACAGTAGTGGCGAAACAGCTGGCAGTGACTGGGGGAAAAAAAATAGACACTGAGAAGAGGAAGAAAAAAAACAGCTATCTGTAATAAATATATAATATAAATAATAGCGATTTGGGTTCTGCGTTAAAGAATTACTACAACAGCATTCCAGTTTAAAATACAATCATGAAAAAAATCGGATCTGCCCGAAACCAAACCGATCAAGCCTAAGGGGATATAACTCTATGCAAAGGTTTTGCAGGGTACAGCTAGTATAAACATAAAATAGATGTCATGCCGATTAGCAAGGAAAGCCATTCAAATCGGGCCCGTAGCCAGAGGGGGGCTGAGCCCCCCCTCCCCCGTGCATGACCTGAGCCCCCCCCCCGTGCATGATTTGAGCTTTTTGACAAAATTTTAATAATAACGGCTATAAAACATCAATCGTTTTGTTCAATAAATCAATAATAATAAAAACTTAAAAGTTTATATTTTGACAATAATTCAGGCTATTTTACTTACATATATAGCTTATCTAATTTTTGGACATAAAAGATTGAAACTTATTGAAGTTCACTTCTGTGTATTTTGGGCAGCATTGGCATTCGGGGCTTCAGCAGCTGTGTGTGATAACAGTTTCTCGACCCTCACACAAATGCTCACCCCATATCGCAGATCAATGTTACAAAAGCGTCTAAGCAATCTTTTCCTGCTTGCATTTGAAAAAGATTTAACAGACAATCTGAATGCTGAAGCATTTTTAGGTAAATTCAGTGCCAAACCACGACGTTTGCAAATTTGAAACGTATAATAATAGTTCGCAACCAGTGCCGACGAGTGGGGGGGGGGCAATGCCCAGGGGCCCGGCGAGTTTTAGGGGCCCGGACTGAGCTGGCAATTCAACTTTTTAAAATATTAATATCAGCACGGGGGGCCGTGTCACCCCTGCCCAGGGGCCCGAAATTTCTGTCGATGGGCTTGTTCGCAACCTTGTAATAGTTTTATATATTGATATCTTCTGAGGACAACTAGCAACTTAAATAAGTTAATAAAATAACATTGACTTCTGACTTCATTTTTATACATATGTATAATAAGTAATAAAGTACAAACTCCGTGATTGATGTTATTTAATTTGCAAATGTACTTTTTAGCAGAATTAATTTTATTTTAAATTGTATAATTGCGACTGTTGTTGTTGATAGATCTGTTTTTTGTTTTCAATATTTTATAAGAAATATCACACAAATAGCTAAGCTAAATTCGTTCATCTTTGTCGTTCTTCCCGGGTTGTACGTTAATAATTTAAATCAGGTATCTATTATGTAACAATTGTGTAGCAGAACAAATGGTCAATATATTTATAACAGGAATCAGAAATTGCTCAGCCTCAGTAAATTTTTATCATTAAAACTCTTTACTATTTAAATTATTGTTAACAAAACTGCAACATGCCATGCATTATTGAAAAGTAGTTAAAATTATATATTTTTAATTAATAGCTAAACAATCGGTACTAAAATGCACCATTCCAGATATGGAACTGCAAAAAATTTCTTGGGGAGGGGACTCACTGAGATCCCCTCCCCAAACCCCTCCTCTCCGTTCGCAAGCTTTCACCCTCCCCCCCCCCCCCGTCAAAGTTGTCTAGATGCGCCCCTGTGCCCCATGATCATTTCTTCGGCACCCCCACCCCCCGAAAAAAATTTCTTCCCCGAAAATGTCTTCGTCCCCCCCCCCAATCCAATATTCCTGGCTACGGGCCTGATTCAAATAATGGTTTTTTTTATATATATAAACCAATTTTAAGTACATTTCAGTAGCTTCCTAAAAATGCACAGTTCCCAACTTGGAGTTGTGATTTTTATGGTTAAAAAATTATTATTTTTTCCAATTTTTTTAAATATTCGTTTCCGACTTCATGGGATTGGCTCATTTGTCAGACTGCAGGACCAGGTCGTGTTGTCAGCCGACCGTAATGGCATAGTAAGCTTAGGGTGGGGCTAGGTGATCATTTCTTCGAAATTATCTCATTTTATTGTGATGGAAAGTGCTATTAACTGAAGCAGAAATGAGATAGTTTAATAAAAGTTATAATTTTTTTTTCTGAAAAGAGATGTATTATATTTTTTTTCAAATATTTCTAAAATATTTCCGAATCTATCCCTCACTAACTTTCACAATACTTTAAAAAACAAACATTTAATAATGATGTAAGAAAAAGTCACTAAATGACCCTGATGGTGCCATCACGGAAGACTCTACAGAGTGTTCTCCCTTCATGGACCGCTTAAATAGATGGGGCGGGGGGGAGGGTGAAAGATGGGCTACAGGTAAGATGGACTACAGGGAAGATGGGCTACAGGTAAGATGGACTACAGGGAAGATGGGTTACAGGGAAGATGAGTTACAGGTAAGATGGGCTACAGGGAAGATGGACTACAGGGAAGATGGGTTACAGGGAAGATGAGTTACAGGTAAGATGGGCTACAGGGAAGATGGACTACATGGAAGATGGGCTCCAGGTAAGATGGACTACAGGGAAGATGGGTTACAGGGAAGATGAGTTACAGGTAAGATGGGCTACAGGGAAGATGGACTACAGGGAAGATGGGTTACAGGGAAGATGAGTTACAGGTAAGATGGGCTACAGGGAAGATGGACTACATGGAAGATGGGCTCCAGGGAAGATGGGCTACAGGAAGATGGGCTACAGGGAAGATGGTCTACAGGGAAGATGGGCTACACTACATGGAACATGGACTACAGGGATGGGCTACAGGGAAGATAAGCTACAGAGAAGATGGGCTACAGGGAAGATGGACTACAGGGAAGATGGGCTACAGGGAAGATGGACTACACTACATGGAATATGGGCTTCTATGTTTCTTAAAAACTTAAGATAAAAGTTCTAGCCGCGATACTAAGACTCAATGAGTGTTTTATTTTTACCCCTCTTGGTGCTAAATACACAGTTGTGATTCTTATACCCTTTAATATCAGTACTTCGATAAAACTAATCCGTGCAAAAGACACGATCTCTATAAAAGAATTAAATCGATAATCGGACAAGACTACTTAAAGCTTTTTTTCTGAGAAACTAAAAAAAAACTTATTATCGATAAAAAAAGTAAAAGTTTTCTTAAACCTCCAAGGGCTCAACGAGGGCAGATGAAGTGTAGAATTTCATCTGTTTCAGTGTGTGAAGTTCCTGTAAGGATGAGATGAAATCCCTTAGATCCTATAAACCACTGGGGGAACGGTTTTTATGGTACCCTTCTTTCATCCCCACCGTAGCCGATAGTGCAATGGCCATGGAGGCACCACGGGAGATATAACTAGGGTTCGTAAGTTACCGTAAATTACGCGTAATTTACGGTAACGTAATTTTGAAAATTACGCGTAAATTACGGTAATTTAAAAATGCATATTTGACGGCCATTTTTAATTGTTTCTGTCGCAATTCGTTGTGTTAACAGTGGCGATTAATTAATTACAGTGATTAGGAGTACCATCTACATCCGGCCACAAGCCTAAACCGGAAGTATTCGTTTGGTAAAACAGCGTAAACCGCAAAGTATATTGTTTGTTTTTAATCGTTTCAGTAAACATAATAAAATAAATATTTTCAATAAGGAAGCCAAAGTCTGGTTAAAAATAAGATAAAATCATAACAATTTTCGATTAAGTACACAATGCCGCCATGAGCTGTATGGCAAGCGGCCGCAAGCCAAACGGGGAGGTTATAAAATAAAAAAATCCAAAAAAAAAATGTTTTTTTTAAACATTATCTACAGTACCGAACTCAGGATTTTTTTTTTGGGGGGGGGGGGGGTGTTCCAAGTTTTTAAAGGCAAATATTTGACAATTTTTTATGAGTTACTATCAGCAATAACATTTTTTTTTTGGGGGGGGGGGCTGCAGCCTCCGCCCTCCCACTCCCCCACCCTGGGTACGGCCTTGATTATCTATATATGTTCCAAATGTCATGAAACGTATAGAAAACATTTTACTGTGTATAGTGCTTCCGTCGATCGCGTCGGCCGTATTACGCTGCGTATTGCACCCACGTCGTCTGTATTTCGCTGCGGATTGCACCAGCGTTGATCGCGTGTGCCGTCTTTTGCTGAGTTCGGCACCCGCGGCGTATTTCGCGGCGCTTTGCACCTGTCCAGCGTCGACCGTATTAGACGGTATAACTCAGCCAAAGATGGCCGCCGCTGATGCAGTCAGTACACGACGAAATACGTGGACGACGGGCAAATTAGTATGACCGGTAAATTACAAATAAAAACCTTTGAAAACATTATTAAAAATACACCTACTAGCAATCAGTGAGCGTGAGCAACAAAAGGAACATAAATTTTCAAGAAATTGGGCATTAATGGTACGCGTAATTTTGGCGTAATTTTCGAACCCTAGATATAACGGGAACTTGAGCCAAGACCTGAAAAATATCCTTGGTCCTCACGGGAGATCGAACTAGGTACCTTTAGGTCGCTTTACCACACGACCATCCGTCCCCGGTATCTGTTTCAGTAACATCGGCATATAAAAGGATTGAATGTGTGGTTAGCACAACTCCCAGTTTATTAATTAAACTTACTGGCTAGTAATAAGTAAGTATACATGGTGAAATGGCTTAGTGAGTCCATTATATTTTTACTGTACTGGTACTATGGCGATGTTTAAAATGATGACAGAAATGTATGAACCATGCTGGCGATGTCAGAACCAGAGATATATAAGACCTCCAAACTAGTACAATGATGTTCAGCACTTTCAGCGCTGGGTTGTTTTTGTGTTTGAAAAGTGGAAACATGGGACAACACACCTATATACTCGTGCGCAAGAGTGATTTAGTTTAAATGATTGCAAGAAGGTGGACAAGGAAGTAAATAACTTAATGATTGCAAGAAGGTGGACAAGGAAGTAAATAACTTAGTTTCAATGATTGCAAGAAGGTGGTCAAGGCAGTAAATAACTTAGTTTCAATGATTGCAAGAAGATGGTCAAGGAAGTAAATAACTTAGTTTCAATGATTGCAAGAAGGTGGACAAGGAAGTAAATAACTTAGTTTCAATGATTGCAAGAAGGTGGTCAAGGAAGTAAATAACTTAGTTTCAATGATTGCAAGAAGATGGTCAAGGAAGTAAATAACTTAGTTTGAATGATTGCAAGAAGGTGGACAAGGAAGTAAATAACTTAGTTTCAATGATTGCAAGAAGGTGGACAAGGAAGTAAATAACTTAGTTTCAATGATTGTAAGAAGATGGTCAAGGAAGTAAATAACTTAGTTTGAATGATTGCAAGAAGGTGGACAAGGAAGTAAATAACTTAGTTTCAATGATTGCAAGAAGGTGGACAAGGAAGTATATTAGTATTACTGAATAGAGTGATACTACAGCTTCAAACAGCTTAAATTCAGAACGTCTCTCAAATAGCGTAAATTACGAAGTCTCTCAAACAGCTTGCATTCCAAACGTCTCTCAAACAGCTTGTATTCCAAACGTCTCTCAAACAGCTTGGATCCCGAACGTCTCTCAAACAGCTTAGATTCTAAACGTCTCTCAAACAGCTGGAATTCCGAACAAAAGTTTAGACAGAAGTGCGTTTATAAGAATCCAGATTTCAAACCATCCATACAGGCACTCCACAGACAAACAAATCTGTACAAAGACTGATTTATAGAACAAATCTGTACAAAGATGGATTCGTGAAACAAATCTGTACAAAGATGGATTCGTGAAACAAATCTGTACAAAGATGGATTTGTGGATCAAAGTATTTACAGGCATGCGCAATGCTCTAAACACACCCAGTCGATATGTTGTTGTTATTCGGCCAGTAGAATTAATTCATTTTCTTTTTACTGCATTGCTATTACTTATAATATGATCCCTGGCTGTTTACTGTAAAAACATAAGCAGATAACTTACCTTTAAAAATATTGAAAATGTATTAAATTATGTATTTGTAATTATATGGGTCGATCGATTTTATTTCTTGATGGACTTTAATAGTTTTTTTTTTAATGTCTTCTTTATAATGTTTACGTTTTGTGCTTAGGTCATGGGTCATAAAGTTCAGGGTTAAAGAGGTTGAAGTTCAGAGTCAAAACTCACTTCACAAGACTGTTATCATTCATGATATTTAGCGCGATGAATTAAATATATTTCTTTGCAAGCTTGATTGCGTTTGGCCGTGCGGTAAATGCGCTCGACTGTTGTGCATTCTTCCCCCCCCTTTCACCCCACCCCCTCACACAGGCCCATTGACAGAAATTTCGGGCCCCTGGGCAGGGCTATCAGGGCCCCCCCGTGCTTATAATAATATTTTCAAAAGTTGATTGGCCAGTTCAGTCCGGGCCCCTGGGCATTAACCCCCTGCCCCCTCTCGGCGGCACTGCCCCCACCCCTCCCCAATCTTTGGTTACGCCTCTGCGGCAGTTCTTTGATTTATCATCCTGTTGAAGCCATCGTCCACGTTGTCAGATCAAGAAAATAAAATAGATCAAAGGGTGAGGGTTCAAAGTCGTTGTATTCCTACAAAGTGTGTGGGGGGGGGGACTTATAAGATGTAGACAAGACACACAAGTAACTTGGTTGTCTGAGATCAGGAGGAGATGCTTGAGCATCTAGGTCAACATGACCCAACAGTTACAATCGCAATTGTTTAGGATGTGGCCAGATTGTTGTAGTGTAAAGATTACAAACAGGCCAAACTGTCCCAGCTTTAAGTGGCAGCTTTAATCTCAGCCCTACACTATCCAACGCCCATTAGGCTGAGTGCCTTAATTTAACCATTTTTCGGAACGTAAGCGGGGCGCCTTTTCGGCTCGTAAACGGAGCGGCATTTTCGGGCCGTGAACAGGGCGGCATTTTCGGAACTTAAACGGGGCTGCCATTTCAGAACGCAAATGGGGCAGCCATTATTGGGAACGTAAATGAGGCAGCCATTTTGGAACGTAAACGAAGGCAGCCATCGTTCGCCCAAGCTGTGCTATATGATGATTAATTGAAATTCGAAATTCACAGTGCCGGTCCCCTTCAAACTTCAACAAACACTTAACAAGAGAAGACAATTATCTTAGGAAAATACGGCAGTTTTCTTTTCATGAAGTTTCACTTCTCCCTGATCGTCTTACTTATAAATTAAAACGGAAATTAGATTCTCAGATATCTACAAGTGGAGAGTCTTGCTTTGTTTTGTTTCTTTCAGTTGAAAAGAGCTGGAGAGAAATGATTTTTTTTTTTAAATATAACATACCGAAACAAGAAACATTTGTATATTGACTGGATGAAGACTTTCACATTTATTGTGTGGATTATTTGAAAATTATTGTACTCGCTATGTTTATACTGACTAATATAGATGGTGTAACGTAGTTTGGAAGTACCGCTCGTGCAACTAGTGGATGATATATTACCGGCGTTGTGTTCAAACACGTAGCAGTAAGGAACTAATTTTATTAAAAGCCTTTCAAAATATCTAAATCAATGATACATATATATATATATATATATATATATATATATATATATATATATATATATATATATATATATAATTATATAAATATATATTCGTGTCTTTTGATCTCTTCATGACATCGTATTTGCATAAAAACTAGGGGGACATAATCACTCATTTTTTAAAACTTTCTAATTGTCAATTCAAGTAACTGTATCGAATTGTCCATTCAAGTAACTGTTTCTAATTCTCAATTCAAGTAACTGTTTCTAATTGTCAATTCAAGTAACGGTTTCTGTACATTCAAGTAACTGTTTCTAATTCTCAATTCAAGTAACTGGTTCTAATTCTCAATTCAAGTAACTGTTTCTAATTCTCAATTCAAGTAACTGTTTCTAATTCTCAATTCAAGTAACTGTATCGAATGGTCAAATTCAAGTTATCAGTACAAAAATTCTTTTGCTCCTTCATTATTTTAAACTTTTAAATATATATTTTTTTTTTGTTTTCCAAAAATTATGTGAGGCATCCTGCACAATCAAGTAGATCCGTGGAGTCCCTGTAAAGATCAGATGTTTATCTTTTACATCCTATGGGGCTGTTCTCTGGTGCCCTTATACCATCCCCCACCATGGTCCATAGCGCAAGGACCATAGAGCGGACCTTAGGAGACATAGAAGGAGCTTAAACCATGACCTGGTGATCACTGAAGTTTAAAGCCACGTAACCGCGCGACCTCCCATCCCCTAAATACAGTACACAAGTCTTACCACGTATACGGCTGGAATAGCTTGTTCCTTGTCCATTCTTAAATGTAATTTAAGACTCTATCTATGTGCTATCCGCAAGGGCATGCTGCGTGATGGTTTATCGGAGAGGAAACGGTTGTCTCGCTAACACTTGGCCAAGCCGTGGTTGATTAAGATACTTCAGTGTAGACAAAGAGTGATTCTTGCTTGTTGTGCCTAGAGTGGCTTTGACAGTGTTTCTGCCTAAGATGTACATTTGCATAGCCCTCCCTCCCCCCCCCCACCCAAAAGTACCGTATGCATATCTTAGCCCTTAATTGATCTAACATCTAAGTCTTTTTAAAGTAAATATACTGTATTGCATTCTCCAGACCAGGTCCTCCAAAATGTGTGAAAACTCAACGGTTCGTGACGTCATGATCTCTTCGAGCGACCTGACCACCGTGAAGGCGGTCATCAACACGGGGCTCAGCTTCTTCCTAGTGGTGGTAGCACTGGTCAGCACCGTGGTCAACCTGCTCGTGTTCTACAGGATGGGCTACAGGGATACGATCAACGTGATAATAACCGGCATCGGCTGCTGCGACGTCATCAAGCTCCTGTGCGCGTTGGGCATCCTCCTCAACGGGCCCGTCGGCTTGGCCTCCCCAGCCACGGGCGTCAGCTGGGAGCAGTGCACGTTCCCGCAGGTCGTCTTCCTCCACCTCATCTTCGCCAACATCGCTTACGTCACCGCGGGCTACATGTCCGTGGAGCGTTGCCTGTGTGTCAGCGTGCCCCTGAAGGTCAAGACGATCTTAACACCCAAAGTGACCATGTTTATAGTTCTGACGATCGCCGCTACTGTCTTCGTAACCCTGTTTCCCATGATGCTTATCTTTCGCTGCGAAAAGACGTACAGCCAGTCTCATCAGGCGGACGTCTATTGCTACAACTACTCCGCATTTTACTATTCACACGGAGGACCGTATCTAACATTCTACAGAATCACCAACATCACCTATCCGATGGTTAGTTTAGTGTGCATGGTGACATCAACGACTTTAATTGCGCGCCGTTTATACCAAGGCAGGAGGCTCAGACATCTTGGGTCGGCAGAGAGACAGTTAAAGATAACCGCCAGAGACCAACAGGTTATTAAAATGCTGATGGTGACCATCGTCATGTACATTGTATGCACGGCACCAAGGTTGGCTCACTTCATGGCTATGCTGACCGTCCCTGGATATTACTTCCTGCAACGTTACCACAACATCTACTGGTGCATCCTGTACATAATCTACTTCCTGGACTATCTAAACGCTGCCAGCCACTTCCCGATATTCTATTACATGGGCTCCAACTTTAGGAATGCTTTCGGTGAAATTTTCAGCAAGCGTTCCCAGAAATCCTATATTTCAAACAGCCCGCAAAATTTCAGCACCGATGAAAGAACCATAGCAATAAGTTCCAGTTAATTGTATCACTTACTTGTCGTTTGCAAAAAAAGCCAACAGAATGTGTATTTTCAATCGCAAAAGATGTTTACACCTTGCTGCGATGTCTCTTTAAATCTCACATGGGTTTTTAAAATGTCAAAACTTTCATATTTTGTATATAATTAAAGAATGTATTCAATAGTTATTTAATTCAGTATTTTATAATCACTAATATATTACATAAGGCATTGTATTTGTTCGTAACTAATTGCTTTGATTAAAAGCCATACTTTTAGGCTTACTGAATGTTGTATACATAAACGACATATTGTTTTCATCATTTACATTTTGTTTATATACACAACATATTGTTTTCAAACACTTCATGTTGTTTATATACACTACATATTGTTTTCATAAACTTCATGTTGTATACATCAACTTCATTTAAGTCGATCAGTCGCATAATCTTAATGGCGTTAAGTGTTGTAATTAGTGGCTTTGACTAGTTTAATTAAAAGCTTTATTGAAACTGTTTGCGCGCACATACACACACACAGGCACACACAAAGTCTAAACATCTGTGAAATGGACGCCCATCTTTTTCTTCCTTACTATTAATAGTAATAGTAATTGAGTCCTCTTAGTTAAATCAAGCTGCGTTGCTTTCTACGATCATATATGAATCTTCTTTCTCTCTACCCTCTCTCTCCCTCTCTCTCTCTCTCTATATGTCTCTCTCATTTGTTATCGGTTATAATAAACATGGTTGTATCGCTATCCCCGTGTGTCAATACTCACCAACCGATGTGCGCGTGCCTTGACGTCAATGGCTAATATTTGCATATTTCAGCCTACCAAAAATACGATTTGGGTGCTTCAAAGTGGCTGTGGATACCCACCATAGTGTCTTGGCCCTAATGAAACCTCGGACACACCTTCCATGTACCCACTGCTCAGTGTCAAGTCATCCTTGACCAACCATTAACCATGCTCTACCGCTCTGGCCTGTCATCAAATCATGATTGGTGTCCTTATCAAGCCACACTAACGTACAACCGAAGGGGAATAGTTGTAATAACAATTAAAGGGGAGATAACTAGGTGTAGGATAAGTGTTAAAAGAATCACCAGAGTTAATGATGTACTTTAATTAAGTATTGAATGTAGATAGATAGATAGACAGACAGACAGACAGACAGATAGATAGATAGATAGATAGATAGATAGATAGATAGATAGATAGACAGACAGACAGACAGACAGACAGATAGATAGATAGATAGATAGATAGATAGATAGATAGATAGATAGATAGATAGATAGATAGATAGATAGATAGATAGATAGATAGATAGATAGATAGATAGATAGATAGATAGATAGATAGATATTAAAGCCTGATGACTACACAGTTAATGCTTTCAGTGTAACAGATTGTACCATCCACTTTTCAGGTTATATTTCAACCTTACAATTTTTTTCATATTTAATCTGCTGCACGGATTTCACTATAATTCATTACACAAAGGGTCTCAGATTGTCAATTTTAACGTCTATTTAGTTTTAGCTATACACTTATACCCCGGACACATTTTCGAGACACACTGCCTAAATTTGGAACTCATGAAGAAAAAAACGAATAAATTGGCAGAGGAGTTGACGAAATCCAAAAAGAAAATGACGTACAGGACAATCCAGAAAACGTTGTTATAATACTTCATGGTGTAGTACTCCGCCTCTGACAGCATGACGATGAAGTGGGCCACTCTGGGAACAAGGTTAACCATGTAGACAGCTATGACCACCAGCAGCATCTTGACCACCCGCCTCTCTCTGTCCGCTGACTCGGGTTTTCTGGAATCTGTGACGCCATCAAATGCGGAGGAGGAGGAGGAACAGTTTTGCCTGAACTCGGACGAGTTTTGAAGCTGGTAAGATATGATCACAGCACTGAACACCATGACAGAGAGGCTGAGTACAGGATACAAGAAACTGAAATACCTGTAGATTTCCATAAATTTCTGACCATGAACGTTGTAAAACTGTGTGTATTGGTAGATGGCTATGTACTGACCATACTGTCCACTGAACACCCATTTGTATTCGAATACCAGAAATATTGGAAGCTGCGAAGCGAATACGCATATCGATATCGCCCAGCAGACGATGGTGGTTATTTTGGGCGTGATTATGGTTCTTACTTTGAAGGGGGCGATGACGCACAGGCACCTCTCCAGCGCCACGTAGCCCCCTATGACGTAGGAAACGTTGCCAGCGACGATGTGGAGGTAAACGATGTTGGTGAGAGTGATGTTCTGCCAGGACGTACCCAGCGCCTCGGACACAAGGGACATGGGGCCGTAGAGACGGTGCAGCGAGCCGCAGAGTACCCGCACAAGGTCCCACATCGTGATACTGGTCATTGTGATGTTGACCGTGTCTTTGAAGCCGAGCTTCGTGAAAACGACCAAGGTGATGATGTTGGAGATGACCCCGAATGTGGACAGTACGAGCGACAGCCACGTGTCGACCACAGTTGTGAATATGGACAGGAAACTGTTGGATATCAAGACGTCCTTGACCCAATCGATAGCAGACGGCAGTGAAATATTAACATCAATGTCGTAGACGATTGGACGAAGAGTTGTGACGTCATTGATAATACTCATTCTTGTTTTAATCCTTAAAAAAAAATAACATAGATAAGCTGTTAACCTAACATCATAACTCACAGTCCGTTGGCGTCACTATTGTTGGTGTCACCTGGTGCGGAAAATCCAGGTTGTTACCCCTTGCCCCCTTTCAAGACTTACATTATGAGCAATGGTAGAAATTTCGAATTTTCTGTATTTTTAGAAAGATGTTCTTCTGCTCTGCATGGTGGCACCCTGTGCTACTGCTCTGCATGGTGGCAGACTGTGCTACTGCATGGTGGCACCCTGTGTTACTGCTCTGCATGGTGGCACCCTGTGTTACTGCTCTGCATGGTGACACCCTGTGCTACCGCTCATGTTTTTAACTATTGGTTTTAAAACTGATATATCGAGTTTTTTTTTCTGCTGTGAAATATAGAACTGTTCATTTTGGTGTCCCCCTAAAATTTTGTCACCCGGTGCGGCCCGCACCCCCCTCCCCCACAGTGGATCTACTGACTCACACAAGAGTATTACCTCTTTATTGTGATACATAGGTGGATGCTATTAGTGCGTATAGTTCACACATATGTGTGTGATACCATTGTGGCAGCCCGTAGCGTGAAAATTCTACAGCAGGGGCCAGGCATTCTACAGCAGAGGCTAGGCCAATAGCAAATGTGTGTGTGGGGGGGGGGGGGGCAGGAAATAAATGTTACTAAGTAGAGCAAACAAGCAGAGAGGCGGCAGACAAAACGCGGGGGGGGGGCCTCACACTACGGGCCTGCGTTGTGGTATCGAATGTTTCAATGTTTTTAGCGTTTCTAACTTTCATTATCGCTAAACAAGCTAAAGTTTTCTTCACATATTTGAACAACACTTATACCTTGCTATACGGATGATCTTAATGCGACATTTCGCTATAGGATGATATTTATGCGACATTTCGCTATAGGATGATATTTATACGACATTTCGCTATACGAAAAACCATGATCCACTTTTATAACATTTTTCTTGAGTTATAATTTTTTGTAACTCGTCGAATATGTTTCTGTTGCTATTTTTTTTAAACTGTAAGTGTACATAACCACGTAAGTGTACGTAACGACGTAAGTGTACGTAACGACGTAAGTGTACGTAACGACGTAAGTGTACCTAACCACGTAACAACGTAAGTGCACATAACAACCTAAGTGTACGTAACAACGTAAAAAAATAACGTAAGTGTACGTAACGACGTAAGTGTACACAGCCACGAGGGTAAATCTATGATATGTGCTGAGTTTCGCGAGTTTAGGAAATGTGTTCCTTTGATATCTTCACGCTCACAGTCAGTCTGGCACCGCGACCCGTGTTTAGAGATCAGGTTGTGTTATTTGACCGTATTTATATTTCTAAAACATCTTCCCTAAAGATGTTGTTCACTAGATCTAAAAAAAAAAATTTTACAAACGGCTGGCCCACATTTCCAGCATATAGCCCGGCTGGCTCACATTTCTAGCATATAGCCCGGCTGGCTCACATTTCTAGCATATAGCCCGGCTGGCCCACATTTCTAGCATATAGCCCCGCTCACCACAAGGCTGTGGGTTTGTCAAAGGGACTCAGCATAAAGTAATGCAGCAAATAGGGACTAAAAGAGTCATAGCTGTCACAGTTTCATACCTCCCCAGGTTTCGACAGGGTTTTTTGCGTATGTCCCTCAAATGTACCTTTGCATACCCCTCCGAGATATACCATAATATGTAGCTCCGAAAAGTACATTTGCCTAGGAACCCCAAACGTACATTTGCCTAGAAACCCGAAATGTACATTTGACTAAGAACGCCCAAATGTACATTTGCCTAGAAACCCGAAATGTACTTTTGACTAAGAACCCCCAAATGTACGTTTGCCTAAACCCCCTTTTGGACTAAAATACCTCGTGCTTAGAGTCCCCCCCTTCCCCCATAAACGTAAGAACGGCCCTACCATTACCCATGACAACCATTCTACGCCCAGCGTGCTGTCACAAAATGAAATGCGTCGTGGGATGAAATCAGTCATCATAAAACAAAAACCAACTCAAGAAGACAACATCCTGTAAGCTATGTTCATGTACCTTCCTACAATTTTTACTGAGCCGGTTGATGTGCTTTTGATTTATTCTGCATACGATTGCTAGTGATAGTGAAATAGTATCTTTGCATTAATTTCTGAAGTTAATTGTAGGATCATTTTTGCAGGCATTTTAATTGCTATCTACAGGAACTAACTGAAACCATTATTTTGTTTAACAGAACGTCTATAATAACTCGCAGTTTCACGTCATAATCTAATGACGGTGAATACACATAAACGGGAGGAGATTATTATAAACTGTATCGATTTGTGATTGATTTGTCAAACAAAATTGTAGTCTACGTAATTACAGATAATTACTCATGTGTTTATGTGTAACGTGTATGTGTATGTGTTTGTG
The DNA here is from genome assembly GCA_021962125.1 of Bulinus truncatus. Taxonomy (NCBI): domain Eukaryota; kingdom Metazoa; phylum Mollusca; class Gastropoda; family Planorbidae; genus Bulinus; species Bulinus truncatus. The sequence goes on along the minus strand of JAGDYQ010000017.1, from coordinate 7,695,184 downwards.
AGATAGAGAAAGAAAGTTAAACACACATTTGACTAAAAGATAGACAGCAAAAAGATGGAATACAGAGAAAGACCTAATAACAGTTACATCTACCCGATAACAAAGAAAAAAAAAACAATAACTAAGAAATTGTTTGTTTATTTTACATCTAATACATTTCATAAACACAACTAAGGTCAGTGATTTATTCTATCAAAAGTTGAGGTCAGTGATTTATTCTATCAAAAGTTGAGGTCCGTGATTTATTCTATCAAAAGTTGAGGTCAGTGATATATTCTATCGAATGTTGAGGTCAGTGTTTTATTCTATCTGAAGCCAAAGTTGATTGATTACAATAGTGTGTACATGATTGATGTCAGATCAGCCCCATAGCGTGAAAATTCTACAGGAGGGGCCAGGCATTCTACAACAGGGGCCAGGAAATAGCGGGGGGGGGGGCAGGTAATACATTTTACTAAGTAGAACAAATTAGCAGTGGGGCCAGACAAAACGTAGGGGGGGGCCGACCTTCCTGCCCCCCCCCAAACGCTACGGGCCTGTGTCAGATCTATCTTAATTTCGATTTCAAGGTTTGATTATCGCCATTAAATGTACGGCTGCCTTTATCTCAAATTCATTCAAAGTAATTTATTATTTCTCCTTATAAAAATAACATTAAGAAAAAATTTTTTTTTGTCTTCTAAAGAGTTCATCTTAAATCCACAGTTCCTACATTAGTACTGTTAGTGTTATCAGCTGTTATATGGAGCAAAACGTAATTAAAACTGGTTTGTTTACTGATTCAACGGTTATATTAGAGAAGAAATAAACTAATAAAGTCATTTTTATCAATGAATGTGTCTTCTTTGATGTTAGAACTCTGAACCCTCAGGTCGAGCGCCATACCACTTGACCATCCGTCAACTGCGCGACTTTTAGCGCGATTCTCTTTTAACATGGGTTCCCTTATTCAACCGATACTCAGTTCCACGTTTCTCGCGTCTGCGCTGACGTTGAGTTGGCTGCTTGAAGTATATGCCAGGGAATTTTTGTCGCGCCTGCTGAAAATTTCACCGAAAGCCTTCCTAAAGTTGGACCCCATGTGGTAAAATATCGGGAAGTGGATGGCAGCGTTTAGATAGTCCAGGAAGTAGATTATGTACAGGATGCACCAGTAGATGTTGTGATAACGTTGCAGGAAGTAATATCCAGGGACGGTCAGCATAGCCATGAAGTGGGCCAACCTTGGGGCCGTGCATACTATGTACACGACGATGGTCACCATCAGCATTGTGACCACCTGTCTGTCCCTGGCGGTCATCTTCAGCAATTTATCCGCCGCTGACCCATGCTCATGATGTCTGAACCTGATTTGGTACAGGTGGTACGCGATTATTGCGGTGGACGTCACCATGCACACCAAACTGACCAGAGGGTAAGCTATGTTGGCGATTCTGTAAAAAGTAAGGTACGGCCTGCCGTGCGAATAGTAAAAATCGGAATAGTTGTAGCAATAGACGTCAGTTTGATAGTGCTGGTCGTACACCTTCTTGCATTGAAAGATCAACATCATTGGGGATAAAGGTATGAAGACGCCAGCGACTATTGCCAGGACTATATACGTTGTAACCTTGGGGGTTAATATTTTCTTCACTTTCACTGGCAAGCTGATGTACAAGCACCGCTCCACGGACATGTAGCCCGCTATGACGTAAGAGATGTTGGCGAAGATGAGGTGGAGGAAGACGACCTGCGGGAACGTGCATTGCTCCCAGCTGACGCCCGTGGCTGGCGAGACAATGCCCACGATCCCGTTCAGCAGGATGCCCAACGCGCACAGGAGTTTGACCACGTCGCAGCAGCCGATGCCCGTGATGATGACGCTGACCGTGTCTCTGTAGCCCATCCTGTAGAACACGAGCAGGTTGACCACGGTGCTGACCAGTGCAACCACCACAAGAAAAAAGCTCAGCCCCGTGTTGATGACAGTTTTCACGATGGCCAGGTCTCTGGAAGGTATTATGACGTCACGAAACGTTGAGTTGGTGTCACACATTTTGGAGTTAGCCTGAAAATGATATTCAGTGATACCCTAATATTTAGTTAGAATTAGAAATGTTTTCCGTCCCCGGAAACTCAACAAAAACGTAAAATGTAACAGAAATCACGTCAAATACATTGTACTATCAAGATGCCTTAGAATCCGATCTTTATCATTTTATAGTAATGTCAATAGTTCAAACTCCAAATAGTTTTAGTTCCTTATTTATTTCCTAGTTAAATCATGTAAAAATGAATTCAACTATTTCCCGAAGTCCCACATAAATGATGTTAAGAATTAAAGTACTTGTGTGTGCAGTCAATGCAAGACTAACCAACGACTATTTGTGTGGCTCAAACGGAATGTTGTTTTTGTATCTTTCAATTTAAAAAACGCAAAGGAAATCTAAAAATAAATTTTAGAAAGTTAAAAAAAATCACACAAATTGATTTAGCTCCATAAGGAGAAATCTCATTGGAGTCAGTATCAGATAAAGGTTTTCGCTAGCCATTTTATTGTAACAAAACCGGTAATATTGTATGTTCATCCACAATATTGTATGTTCGTCCACAATATTGTATGTCCTTTCAAAATAGTGTATGTCCTTCTACAACATGGTATGTTATTCCACAATATGGTATGTTATTCCACATTTCACACATGGGGACTATACATATTTCAAGAAGATACAAATGGTCGAACAGATCTTTTGCCGTTTTCTAGCATGAAATAAGCAGCGAAAAAAAAATATCACGGATAGGCCCTAAGGCTATAGCCTCATGATTAATCCAAACCTTCAAATAGTGACACTCAAAAAGTATTAAATTAAAAATCATTAATTAATCTTTCCTGCGAAATAAAACAAAGCACATGTGAAATAAGTAGAAATCATTTCACAAATTATAATCCATATATTTTGTGTCAAACATTAAATAAAATATTTCAGTTAGTTTTAAGTCCTGTCTTTACGTTGTTAAAAAAAAGTATCAGATTAAAGTAGTTGATCGTAGAGACGAGTGTTGATGCTTGTTATTGTATTACAGGTCTAAATATACTTATTTATTTAAAAAAAAAATAAACATGAGTGATTGGCGTGAACCGTTGAAAATCATTTCTGATGATTTATTGATGAGTCAAGATAAGTAAAGATAGTGGAGTGAACTGTGGCAGAAGGAAGTGTCTACAGATTGTGTTTGATTACTCACTTTGACAACAAATGTTCTGATGTGACAGTATCGATTGATCGTTGCGAAGTACAGAGTACACTTCAAATAACGGATCTCACAGAACACCAAGTACAGTTCGGTGTAAAGGGAACAGCATTGAAACAATAGGAATGTAACAATTAAAATAAAACAGTAAAATATTCTCGAATTTTCCCTTTCTGTGTGAGTGTGTGTGTCTTTTGCAATCCTATAGTATATTTCTAGAAATATTTACTTTTAGTATCCTTTGTTCAATGTTCCAATGAACGACGTTTGGAGACACACAATTTTAATTTCGCCATGTCATAAATTACATTCCATTATGGCGTCATCACTGCTATTTGTTTTAGTCAGTTTAAGTTCTATTAATAGTTTTTGTATCACCTAAAGATGTAGTACTTTTAAATGGAGCGTATTTTTTTAAGTTTTTTTTTTTCGTATTTAATACTTTTTTTTACCTTTCTACATAATAATAATCAAAATGAATTGATAGTGGAACAAGCTAGAATAATTAAAAAAAAATTAAAACCTTGGAAAATGGTACAAGGACAGATGGTAAAGCGCTCGACTGTCGACCTGAGGGTCCCTGGTTCGGTCTCCGTTGAGGACCAATGGATATTTCAGGTCATGGCTAAAGTCCCCGCCATATCTCCCGTGATGCCTCCAGTCTATGATGAAGATGAAAGAAGGGCACCATAAAAACCGTCCCATTTGTGGTTTATAAGATCTAAGAGATCTCATCTCGTCCAAACAGGGACTTTACACACACCAGAGCAGGATATCAGACAAATTCAGTGTCTAATGTCGTATAACGTCTTTCTGCTTGTTCCCCGCTACATCAACATTTACACAAAAAGTAATCATCTTCATTGTCTGAAAGATTTTGTTTAATTGACTCGACAGTTATAAAATACCGCATAGTCATCGAGAATAAACAATTTCATATCGATTGAGATTTGAGATTCTCGAGTCGAGAAGCTAGAGATAATTGATTTCCAGTTTCCCAAAACATGACAAATACGACAACCGCCAAACCAAGCAAACTGAATTGAAGTGTATATAGACCAACTATTATTCCCCCATTTTATAATTTGATTTATAAGAAAAAAAAAAGGTTTACCAGTTTCAAATACTTTTTTACTCCTTAGAACTCATTTCAGGCCAGACACATAGGCAGACAAAAAACGTTTTTCACAATTTTATTTTTTTTTTATTTTTATACAGAACATTTTTTTTTTATTTTAACCAAGAATAGAACAATGACTTGTTATTATTATTTACATTAGCAAACACATTTGTAACACACCATAATAAGAATAACAGAAGGATTAATGTCAACACATTGTAAATATTATTGTTTTTATATGTGTGTGGTCTGGATTTTCTTTGACTCCCATCGGCGTTACAACTTGGCATACAATGACACCAATTGTGCACCTTGTAGTTTCGCAATGTCCATTGCACACAGAGCTAAAAGTTGGAAGTAGAACAAAAAACACTGTGAAATGTTTAAAAAGTGTTCATGATTCATTATTACTGAATTCATCATCATCATCATCATCATCATCATCATCATCATCATAATCATCATCATAGTCATCATCATCATCATCATAATCATCATCATCATCATAATCATCATCATCATAATCATCATCCTCATCATTATCATCATAACCATCATCAGCATCAACAACATCAACATTATAATCATCATCATCATCGTAATCATCATAATCATCATCATCATCATCATCCTCATCATTGCCCTTAACCCATGGTATGGTATAGGCCACCAACAACAGATCTTCAGATTCCTCTGTCCCTTTGCCATTGGTAGGTCCTTTCCAAAAGGCTGACATTGCTGACAGTGTCTGGCCAGCGAATTGGTAAGTGTTAATATAAAACAGTCTTTAACTCTCATTCTTTGGTACATATATTTATAGTAGTTTATCATCTTGTATGAAAAGGTCATCGAATATTTCTGTTATTATTTGTGGTTATATTACATAACATTTGTCACGAGGATGTCGAAGATGTAGCACGGTCTTAGCAGATTTCAGATCTGTCACTCCACCTAACCCTCATAACACCATGAGTAAGAACATCTTACTCTCTCCCCCCACCCCCACCCTCTCTCCACCCTCATCACCTGGGGGCTGCTGGGATAGGATTCAAAATGATATTTTTTTTTTGTGTGTATATCAT